>JAOPHQ010005627.1:0-12510 GCA_030340625.1 Merluccius polli | reverse complement strand
AAACTCGTTGATGAATCTTACGTAGGGTCTTTCTTAGAAATCTTCTTAAGAAGGACTTAAGAATGAATCTAAGAAGATTCTTAAGAAGATATTGGTCGAATGAGGCCCCATTGGTTTCTTAGTCTTTTTCACCCAAACTGGAAAACACTGCAGCCAGTCCTATTTGTTTATAGTGTACCACGCTCCCTGGACCGTACTCTGATTTCATATCTGATTTCTCAGTTTTTATCAAGTTTAGTCCTTAAATCAGATAAAGTAATTATTGTAGGTGATTTTAATATCCATGTGGATGTTACAAATGAAAGCCTTAGTAACGCATTTACCGCATTAATGGACTCAATTGGCTTCTGTCAGAGTGTAAATAAACCAACCCATTGTTTTAATCACACTCTTGACCTTGTTCTAGCATTATGGCATTGATATTGAACATTTAATAGTCTTTCCACATAATCCTCTCCTATATGACCATTATTTAATAACTTTGAATTTCTATTATTAGATCATATAGCCATTAAGCAAAGCTTCCTACAGGGTCCGTGTACGAAGTATAATTCATTTACAGTTGTTCACGTGTGTATAATGAAAAAAGGCCAGTTTAGGGGGTATTGCCTAATTTCAGTGTCCGAGACGTGCAATGCAATTCAGCGCGCCAAATCGTCAGCTTGTTCCATTATCCAAGTTGGTACAATGAAATTTGAACAAGGAAGTCGAGAGCCGGAAACAGAGACAGCGCGCCCTTTCAAAGTAAAGCAAGGTAAAAAGTTGCGCGTTTTTAGTGTGTTCGTTGCAATGGCTGCAGGGAGTCAATTTAAGGAGAGCAAAACAAAATAAATAAACAAATAGCCTAATAATTAACATAATTTAGCTGTCAGTCATACAGTCATATTTCTGCCACTTTCCCACAACTGATTGTGAATAAATTGCAAATGGTAGCAAACACTGGAATTATTGAGTGCTGTGATTCATGTAGGCATGTCATGATTAATTTATAGGGATGCTCCGATCAATCGGCCGCCGATCGTTATCGGCCGATATGGACCCTAAACAGTTGATCGGTGGGCTCTCAAGTGCAGCAGAGAAGCCGATCCATATAAATATATATATATATATATTTTTTGTATCCGAGACTGTTTTTTCTGTGCGTGACGTAAATATATGAGATTGTTTTGTTTTCCGCGCGTGACGTAAATTCAGGCATGCAAACTAGTCACCTTTCGGCGAAATTCGCCGTTTTGAAGACAAAATGTACCACTTGTGTGTATTTGTGGAGATCCGTTGAGAAATGTTTTTTAGGGGGGGGGGGAGAGGCAGCGGCAGAGAGAAGACGCAGCATTCTGTCAGCGGCACGACAAGCGGGCGCACTCCCTGGAACTGACGCTTCCGTGCTCGTCGAACGCAGGCGCGACTGCCCTCGTGTTACATAGTGTTGCAATCGCGCGCCCCCCCCCCCCCCCCCGCCCCCCCCCCCCCCCCGTCGGCCATAGGTCCGCGGTGTTACTATTGCGCGTGCCCCCCCCCCCCCCCCCCCCCCCCCCCACCCCCCCGGTCAACAAGCGCGAACACCCCCCGTCAACAATCGCGAACACTCCCCCCCCCCCCCCCCCCCCATCCATTGTGTGATCGGCGATCGGTATCTGCAGATTAATGATTCCTGTGATCGGTGATCGGATCGGCCCCCAAAAATGCTGATCGGAGCATCCCTATTAATTTACACTAATTAATTTACAAATTTCAACTTATTTATTTGATTAAGGCTACCTAATCGGTTACTTATTAGATTAGATTCAACTTTATTGTCATTGCTCAGAGTACAAGTATGCTAAACTGCAGTGCCGTTTCTAGGCATATGCGGACTATGCGGCTGCATAGGGCCCCGCCGCCACCAGGGGCCCCCCAAACCCCCCCCCCCCCCTCCTTTTCCCCCCATCAGCGCTAGGTCCGGGCAGGTTATGATCGCGCTCGTACCCCCACCCCCCCCCCCCCCCCCCCGTCGCCGCTAGGTCCGTCTGGGTTATGATCGCGCTCTGCACCCCCCCCCCCCGTCGGCGCTAGGTCCATGCAGGTTGTGATCGCGCTCGCACAACCCCCCCCCCCCCCCCCCGTCGGCGCTAGGTCCGTGTGGGTTATGATCGCGCTCGCACCCCCCCCCCCCCCCCCCCCCCCCGTTGGCCATGATAACATAGGGGCCCCCAAAATTTTATCTCGCATAGGGCCCCCTAACAGCTAGAAACGGCCCTACTAAACTGCATTTTGTTGTCTCTGTACTTGTACAATTAATTAATTTAAATGCTACATAAATAAAGGCTAGTCAGTCACCTCTCAAATAAAGTTGTGAGTATACAATACAAACAAAATCTGAATCTATAAATAAATAATGTTGATAAACTTGATAAACATCATAATATAAAAAAACATTCACCAACAATAACAATGATTTGACTACTCAATGCAGAGAATGTAGGCAGTAGTCAAATTGAAGAGGGGATGAACGATTTGAAATAGCGGTTAGCTTTACAAGCAGGTAAAACATAACAACGCTCTGATGGCAACAGAGAAAATTCACTTGAATTCAAGTCCCTTTGTTTCACTTTTGTTTGCCCAATTTAACCACTGTGTGTATATATATATATATATATATATATATATATATATACAAATAGTATATATGTCTATGGTCACGGCGTCTTTCAGCCATAGCCCCTAGCAACCTGACGTCATTGAAACATGGTGCAGGAATCAGAGCTATAGAGTAAACATAGAGTTGTTTATAGAGTTGTTTACTCTATAGCTCTGATACAGGAGTAATAACTAACAAATAGGACGGATGCCCACACACCACTGAACGTCAAACGTCTGACGGAGACGATCTCCGTCAGTGACTGACGCTAAAGTGCCCTTACCGACAGTCGCTATTTGACGTTCTGGGAGTGAAACTGTGTTGTTCTGACTGAGTTTTCATAAAGATTATGCAATACATATTACACCCCAACTGTTTCTGTGGTGGGTTTTGAATAGTGTTGCACCGATACCGATACTAGTATCGGGAGGGGCCCCGATACCGCACTAAAATGCTGGCATCGGTATCGACGAGTATGAACAAATAATGCGCCGATGCCATTTACAGATACTAATATGAAACTTGGAACGCAGCGCCTTGTGTCTTTCTGTGCGTTCACACCGAAAGCGCACAAAGAGGAATCCGCCTTGTCCACTCCACCTAAGTCGCTTTTGTCGCTTTTGCCCCCCTTCAGAATGTTCGTTCTTGCTTTTTTTTTAATTTAAAAGGCCAGCGCGCCACACGCGCTAAACTCCACCACGCAACTACTGCTGTAGCACAGCCCAGTTACCGACATCGTTGATCACGGAAAGTTATTTGATAAAGTCATTAAAAACAGAATTACTCCGATTGGCTGGAGAGTGTAGGTTAAAAAGTGTTTATTTACACCATCTTTGATTTACACCTAGGAAAGACGTTGACGCTATGAAGACGCTATGGCCACGTTGCTTGGCAACGCCTGCATACGGGAGATATTAAATAGTCTGCTCGCTTGTAAAAATAAAAAAAACCCTCACGATTTCAACTCTAAAACACATTAAAGTATTATTAATTGATTACATATTTCATTATTTCGTAAGTGACCATGGTACTTCGCGGAAGCAACCCTCCGCTTCGCGTCGGACGGTTCACGCCTCCGCGTCGTCCATTCATTTCTGTTAATGGACACCTCGTCGGGTTACTCCCCAATCATATTTACGGAAATGATCATCCCAAATAAACACCGATTTTGCCAAATGTAATGTTGTCAAATCATAGAGGACATCATAGAGGACATCATAGAGACATTCTCTCCCTTCACTCACTGCACTCACTGCAGTTATTTTTTGCCACTGCTCGTTTTAGTTTTTTCAATGTGGATTTTGGAGTTGTAACTTGTTGTCATAGGACACCTTTTATTTATTTTATTTTATTTATTTTACCCTGGCTGCACTTAGAGGAGTGCACATCAGCCTAGACCTTACAGGAGGAAGTAATTTCTTAATGCAATTCTGATTTGTTCTTACCTCAGATAGGCCTTAATGCCATGCACTCTCTACCTCATATGTATATTATTTCTTATTTTAATTTAATTTAACTTCTTGTTGCACTACGATTTACATGTTGTAATTACATGGATATTGCACTATTTTGGCATATTCAATTATTGTCACCCATAACAGGTAGGCAATAAAAAAGTTCTTCTGGATTTACTGTGTATTAGTCTTTTTTCCTGTTTCACAAAGGTTTTTAAGCAGTTCCTGACCAAGCCATGATAGCAATGATTTTACATCCAAGTGAGTATGCAGTTCTTTAGTATTAGAAGAAAAAAAGCTTGTATATATATATATATATTTTTTTTCTCCAAACGGCGTGGTATCGGTATGGTATCGGTATCGGCCGATACTGCACAGCCGGGTATCGGTATCGGGGGCCAAAAAATGGTATCGGTGCAACACTAGTTTTGAAAGCACAAAAGAAAACCGTGACCCGCGTCTTTGAGGTTTACACCCACGACTCCGTTTTCAAAACAGCCCAATTTGGCGAGAAAGCCGTGAAGCTGGCAACCCTGCATCACCGTCACCTTAATTATAATTTATGTATTTTATAACCAGCAATTTATGTATCTTGTAACCATGAAATGTCCTTGTTGGTTGTGCTTTCTTCAGGCGCCTCCACAGTGCCACGCGCGGATACTGTAGGCACAACACGGTATGTTACTTTGAAATGCGACGTAATCCAGTGTTCACGAAAACGTTCAACGTATGCTTTTGGCGACTGGGTTGGTTATTGTCATGACAACAGAGCCAGCAATAAAGTCAAAAGTTCAAGGTAAATCAACTCTTTCTACCATTCAGACTCATCACAGATCGCAACACTCTATATAGCCTTTAACGTTCACCCAAAGTAACAGATTAGTAACCTTAATCTAATAAATAAGTTGATAAGTTGATATATAAATGAATTATGACATGCATACATGAATCACAGCACTCTATTAACTCTATTACTCTCCTTAAATTGACCGCTGCAGCCAGCACACTTTGAAGGCGAGCTGTCTCTGTTTGCGGCTCTCGATTTCATTGTACAACTTGGATAATGGAACAAGCTGACGCTTTGGCGCGCTGAATTGCATTGCACGTCTCGGACAATGAAATTAGGCAATACCCCCTAAACTGGCCTTTTTCATTATACAACGTGAACAACTGTACATGAATTATACTTCGTACACGGACCCTACAGCAGATATCTACCTGACAGTGCTGTAGCTAAATGTAAGGAGGAGATTCCATCAGTGTTTGATTCAATGCAATATCTGAATATAACAGAGTCCTATATTAACTTTAGTCACTCCAAAATTGATAATCTTGTTAATAGTGCTGCAGGCTCTCTACAATCAACATTAGATTCTATTGCTCCTAGAAAACAGAAAATAATAAAACATAGGAAACTAGCTGTCATGGTTTGCTCATGTTTGCACACGGGGAGTTTTGTGTTTGTGTTTTTTCCCCGTGCTGTGTGTTGCTCTTGGTTGGCTTTTCTTCTTCCTCAGGCATTGGTTGTGGGCAGGTGCGGGGCGTGGCTAGTGGAGCCGGCAATTATGAGGCACACCTGTTTCCCATTTGGACTCCTTTATTAGGCTGGCTCGAACGTCTCTTCAGCGCCAGAGTATTCCATCACACACGGTACCAGTGTCTCGCCGTTGCTTTCCTAGTAGCTTACGTCTAGTGAGTATTTTTTGCGTGTTTTTGTTCGTTGGATTCTGACCTTACCTGGGGAAGGTCCTTGTTGTCCCGAAGTCTCCAGTACTCCACCTACCTTGCCTACCCGCTCCTGCCTCGACCTTCATCGCCTTTGTTTTTGTTCTGAGGCTTCGCAATAAACCTTGTTCTACCTACCCGCCCTTTGTCTTCCGCTTTATGGGATCCCAGAAACTTTATGGCAAACCCTAACAGAATACTCTGGCCATAGATGGATCCCGTGGAGACGGAAAGGGTCCGGTTGGCGCTCTCTTCTCAAGGAGTGCGAATCGGGCAACACGATGCTGATCTCCAAGACGTCTCCAGAGCATTAACATCACTCTCCACCGGCATGGAACAGCTGGGGAATCGCCTGGAGCAAATGTTCGCTCGGGTTTCGTCCCTCACCGCTCCCACCGTGTCCCTCAGACCAGCGGCGTCATCCAGCCTCGTTACACCTCTGTTCCAGCCCCGCGAACCTTTTATTCCTACCCCACTCCGGTATTCCGGGGAGTTAGGCAGATGTCGGCAGTTTCTTCACCAGTGTGATCTTGTTTTTGATCAGCAACCCCTAACGTACGCGAGCAATAAAACGAAAACGGCGTATGTTATGAGCCTTTTGTCCGGCCAAGCCTCCGATTGGGCGGTAGCTATCTTTTTTAACCGTCCTACTCTCGCCGGCTCGTACTCGGATTTTATTGACAACATGCGGGGGGGTTTTGACCACCCGGTCCAGGGGAAGGAGGCCAGCAGCCGACTACGCTCTCTTCGTCAGGAGGCGGACTCGGTCTCCCAGTTCGCTCTCAATTTTCGCGCTGTCTCTGTATGTTATACCTTCTCCTACGTCTCCCATTGTACTCGGTCTTCCGTGGCTCAGACTTCACAATCCGCACATTGATTGGGCTACCTGCTCCATCGCTAGCTGGAGTGTTTTTTGTCACTCCCATTGTCTTCGTTCTGCTATGCCTCCTGGCAAACTTCCTTCCGCAGTACTATCGGCTAGTCCTATCGATCTCACTAATGTACCAACTGTTTATCACGATCTCCAGGAGGTCTTTAGTAAGGATCGGGCCCTGTCTTTACCTCCTCACCTTCCGTACGATTGCGCTATCAACCTTCTGTCCGGTGCTTCTCTACCGTCAAGTAAGCTCTATAATCTATCACGACCGGAGAGGGAAGCCATGGAGGCCTACATCTCCACGTCTTTGGCCAACGGCCTTATTCGTCCCTCTTCGTCCCCGGTGGGTTCGGGGTTTTTCTTCGTAGAGAAGAAGGATAAGTCCCTGCGTCCTTGCGTCGATTACAGAGGCATAAACGACGTAACAGTTAAGAATAAGTATCCCCTTCCTCTGCTTGACTCTGCGTTTACACCACTTCACCAGGCCACTTTGTTCTCCAAACTAGATCTCCGAAACGCTTATCATTTGGTGCGTATTCGGGAGGGGGACGAGTGGAAGACTGCATTCAACACTCCTCTCGCTGGGTCGTACGGCGGAGAGGAACCGGCAGGTAGCTGATCGTCACCGTACCCCAGCCCCCGACTACCAGGTGGGACAGAGCGTTTGGCTCTCGTCCCGCGACCTGCCTCTCCGGACAGAGAGTAATAAACTCACCCCCAAGTACATCGGTCCATACGTCATTGCTGGTATCATTAACCCCTGTGCTGTCAAACTAAAGTTGCCTCCTGCTCTCAATATACACCCAGTATTTCATGTTTCTCTGTTAAAGCCGGTATCGGTCAGTGCGCTTATGGCAAACCCTAACACTAGCACCATGGTACAACCAACAAACTCACAAGAAACGAGGAAATCAGAAAGGAAATGGCGCGCTTCGAAATTATTAGAATATCGCTTAATTTGGCAAAATAATCTTAAAAATTATAGAAAGGCCCTCCGTAATGCCAGAGGAGCCTTTTACTCAGCACTAATAGAAGAGCATAAGAACAACCTTAGGTTCCTCTTCAGCACTGTAGCCAGGCTGACAGAGAGTCACAGCTCTATTGAGCCATGTATCCCCATAAACTTAAGTAGTGTTGTGAAAAGCAGTTTCTCTTGAAACTCTTACTCACGCGTGCTCTTTAATGAAGTGATAGAAGAAGTTGTTTAGCTTTAAGAAATAATCAGTTTTATTGTTAACACCAGTATAATGTGCAGAGTTTTACGATATCTGGGCCCAACTATGTTTCCCTGACTGAACAACAAAGTGTGTGTGTCAGTTCACGAAGTCTGCGCACACCTATCTCTGGCCCAAGATGTTATATATAACATCTTGGGCCAGGTATATATGTATATATATGTATATGTATATATACACAAAACAGTGAAAACGTCATCACAAGGGCTGGCTGTTTATGTCTCCCCATCTCGTCCTCGTGTTATCTGACTCCCAGCGTTCTTTACATGTACAGAGACAAGCCTGCCTGTTCTTTGCTATCATATGATTATCACTATGTATTCTGCACGTCACCAACAATGTACTCATTCTGATCATGCGGAGTTGCTCCTATAATTAAACGCCTCTGCTTATCTCATGATTCTGTCTTACTTCAGCAGAAAGGCACCGAGGTTAGTGTGACCCAAAATCATTGGTCATATGATAGATATAAAATATAACCATACCTTCAATAGCAATGACTTCATGAACTTCTTTTATAATAAAATTATTACTATTAGAGAGAAAATGACTCACCAAATGCCCTCAATAGGTATCACAGGCTCTCCAACATCAGACACTTTGACTGGTGCAACCTCAGATGTGTATTTGAAGTGTTTTTCTGCTGTCAGTCTTCATCAGTTAACTTCAATAATTTCTTCATTGAAGCCATCAACCTGTCTGTTAGACCCCATCCCAACTAGGCTCCTTAAAGGTGTTGTACCCTTAATTGGCACTTCTTTACTGGATATGATTAATCTTTCTTTATTATCAGGATATGTACCACAGTCCTTTAAAGTAGCTGTAATTAAACCCCTTCTTAAAAAGCCCACTCTTGACCCAGGGGTTTTAGCCAACTATAGACTAATCTAATCTCCCCTTTCTGTCTTAGATTCTGGAGAAAGTAGTCGCCAAACAATTGTGCGACTTTCTACATAACAATAGTTTATTTGAGGATTTACAGTCAGGATTTAGAGTTCATCATAGCACAGAGACAACTCTGGTTAAAGTTAATAATGACTAGGGATGAGCGAGTACAGCATTATCTGTATCTGTTAACCATATGAATTATCTGTATCTGTACTCGGAGTGGGCGGGGCCTAACCCGGAAGGGGCGGGATTTAACCCGGAAGTGGATCGGGTTGTCTTGAAATGAGCGAGGTTTTAACCGGTATGTTATTTTAAGCATGCAATTGATATGGGTTGATCAGAAATTGTTATTTATTGCTGATTAGAAAACTATTTACAGGACAGCATCAGCATTGAGCTTCAGATCAATGGTTTTGATCACGATAGCAAACAAACTATTTACAGAACAAGTTTTGCAACAATTAATACAACACATGCGGTTGCAATTATCAAGTAAAATGTAATGAACAAGAGTTTTCATACTCAACAATAGCTTTATATTTTCATCCAATACAGCAAGAAAGTGTCAGACACTCAGTGTGTGAAGTCAAAAAACAGTTAGAGCCAGCTAAAAAAAAACTCTGACGACCGGCAGGGAGAGGGAGAGAGAGAGTGTGTGTGTGTGTGTATGTGTGTGTGTAGCTTGATTTCCAATATTTATACCACTACTAGCTTTATTTTTTCACGAAATACAGCAAGAAAGTGTCGGACACCGTAAAAAAAAACTGGTTAGAGCCAGGCAGCCAGATGACGGTGTTGTGAAAAATAATAAGACGGACGGGGGTCAACAGAAAAAAGGCTGGTACAACGAAGGAGGTTTCACCTATGTGTCTGGATTTATTTAACAACTTAGTAGAATTACAAAGTACACCATCTGATCAAAATGAGCACAGAGTGAGAGTGACACGTAACCGATTTGGTACCAAAAAATCCCCAAGGGGACTGAGACACCTCTCTGCTTAGAGCCTGTCTCCGGACGCGCGCTGGGGGAGAGTACGGTCTTCTTCTTATAGCCAGATTCAGGCCCCCCTCCCCCGGCTAGTTCTTGTAAGTTCCTCATTCAGTTCTCGGTGAGTGGTTATTTTGGAGTAGTTCCTTATGGCGAGAGCGCCATTGCCCAGAAACCGTCATGGTACAGTTCTTGATTTCTGAGGTGTCATAGAGTTCAGTGACAGTATGGTCTGTTTCAGTTCCCGATATCTGGTGTGACGTAGAGTCCTGAGACAGTCTGGCTTTGCTGCGGGGTTCTTAAAAGCATGTGTAGGTCCCTATCAGTCCTTAATGCATTTTCCAGCTCTCAGATCTACAGCCAGGTTCTTTTGAGACAGTTGATGTCCCCATATTTCATGCACATCTAAGCTGGGCAAACAACAACCTTGCAGAGATCGGGGCCAATCAGTAATGGGACCCTTATTCATTTTAATGGTCCTCTTATTCATTTGGGGAGTGCGAGATGAACTTATTAACTTAGCAGAATACAGTTCGGGGAGTGCAAGCTGAACTTATCAACTCAGTATGGCTACCGTCTGGGTCGTTCAAACAACAATCGTTTAGGGGGTCAATTTTTCAACAACAACGGTTAAAAAAAGAAAGAGAAAAATCTCCGACAGGCAGAGATGCAACGCGAGTCGGCACCACGTCTGAACGAACCCACGTTTACCAGAACTCTACTGGTTCATAAGTAAGTACCAACCTAAGTAATAACAAACCTGAAGCTGAAGAAACCCTAAACATTAACGGAAAACGACCCGCGAACCTGAGTAACTGAGGGAGAGACAGAGCTGTTCTGTGTGTGAGTGATCAGAGCGGGACACAACAACACATCTGCATTGTGTAGGGGAGGGGCGCTGTAGCCTATCACAGAACGCTGACACAGTCAGCTACCCAATGAGGATTTTCATTCAATCCGAGCACAGATATTGACTCGTATTACTCGTATAATACTCGTACTCGGCAAAAGTGCTTTATCCGTACCGGATACTCGTTTCAGCCGAGTATCCGGCTCAACTCTAATAATGACCTTTTGATTGCTTCTGACAATGGACTTGTCTCTGTACATGCATTTGACACCATTGATCATAATATTCTTTTACAGAGACTCGAGCACCAAATTGGCATTAAAGGAACCACACTAAGCTGGTTTAGGCTCTATTTATCAGATCGTTCACAGTTTGTACATGTTAACGATGAATCTTCAATAAATACTACAGTTAGTCATGGAGTTCCACAAGGTTCTGTACTTGTACCAATACTATTTACTTTATATATGCTCTCTTTAGGCAACATTATTAGAAATCACTCCATTAACCTCCATTGTTATGCAGATGATACGCAGTTATATCGATCAAGCCCGATGAAATTAACCAATTATCTAAATTACAAACATGTCTTAAGGACATAAAATCCTGGATGAGCTGCAATTTTCTGATGTTAAACTCAAAAGAAACTCGAAGAAAAAACGAAATTCTTGTACTTGGCCCCAAAAACCTTAGAGACTTAATGTCTACACATATAGCTACTCTAGATAGCATTACCTTGGCCTCTAGCACCACTGTCAGGAATCTTAGAGTTATCTTTGATCAGGATTTGTCATTTAATTCCCACATAAAGCAGACCTCTAGGACTGCCTTCTTTCATTTACGTAATATTACAAAAATCAGACGCATCCAGGCACGTGCACACATAGGGCCCTAGCGGTGCTTGAGCCCCTGCCCTTTTTGCCTCGTATTAAAAAGTGCCCTCTGAGTGTTTTTTAATTTTTTTTTAAAATAACAGATAACAGAGAGAGAGAGAGCGGGCGAGTGAGTGAGTGAGTGGAAGAGAAGCCGCTGCCCCGGAGACGTGACAGTGGAGCAACTTGAACCTGTGAGTTATGGTCTAACTAGTCGCTGTCCACTTATTCAACGTGCTGTAGTGATGTTCATTGAGGAAGAAGGCCCCCGACACAGGATCGCTTTTAACTCACTTTATTTGTTTAGCTTTAGGTATATTATCTATGAAGCAAATGGAGGGGTATTGTATAGGTCACGCGTCGAGCGACCCTTTAGCTGGGTATCTGTCCAGATACGCTGCCTGGGGGTTTCTGACTTCCCCCGGATGTGTGGTTTGGTAGTACCTGGGCAGGCGTGGCCTCTATGACGCATACTATGCTCTGATTGGCTAGTGTTTAGCGCCCGCCCCCAGTGTATTATGTGTGCCGCTATCTGGTGGCCAGGTGCGGTTAATACAACTTATATATTTCTTTCTGTTCCCTTCTGGCTATGTGAGGATATTACAGCCTGTTGATACATATACTATTATTTATCCTTAACAGTGCTTATGGTTAATATTTCAGAAAAACGCTCTATTTTGCTCAATGTGTCAGCTTCTATTTTTGCCGGACATCGGAGCACGGTGCTTCAATGCAGCACAGAGCAGATCGTGCGGGACAGGAAATCGTGTACAAAATACAAAATAAAACACCGGGTTAATTTTCAAAATAAAATGAACCGTGTTTACGGCGGATCATATTTCCCTCACTACAGGTCTGAAGTGCAGGTCCGAGGTTTAGATATAAAGTTTATTGTGACTTTGCTGTATGGGGTAACATAATAATAATAATAAATATAGCTGCAAGCAGCAATGAGGGGCCCATGCCAATCGGGCGATCAATGGAATAATAGATACGTCAAACCG
>JAOPHQ010005626.1:0-13904 GCA_030340625.1 Merluccius polli | reverse complement strand
ACACACACACACACACACACACACACACACACACACACACACACACACACACACACAAGCACTGTAATGTCTGTTTAGGCTCAATATCGCACGAACTCAGCACAAATGAATCAAAAGTGACACTAAAGATGACTCCTATAACTGCGTGTTCGTGTGCGTTATTTTCACCTGACCGTCGCGGTTCCGCTTCACCTGGAAACTGATGACGCTGCAGCCTTCCTGGGTTTCTATTGGCTGAGGCCGTCCCTATATGTGCTGTGCGGCAGTGTTGTTGTGCTCAGACAGCAGCAGCCCGCTGCTCCACCACGTCTCCTCATCAGGTGTGTTGCTGTGGAGACGGCAGGATGAAGGCAGGAGGACTAGTCGTGCTGCTGGGACTCTGTCACGGTGTCTCTTCAGGTGAGACTGCTTCACAGTCTGTCTTCTGGGTCACAACTGTCTTCGGTTCCTGAAGACACTCTGGTTTTTACTGGCCTTGTATTTCCTGCTTCATCGGAAAATGCGTTTGGTGTGCGAGCTCAAATGTGGCCAATGAGTCCACAAGAGGATTCATAACTGACTTGTTCCGCTATTTAAACCATTATATGAGAAATGGTTTTGCGTTGTGTTCCGACCGACTTTATTTTTGGGTCCGAAGTGACGAAACGAAAGTGAAACTTATGAAAGTTACCGACAATTATGATCGGTACCGACGGACATTATCGTCCAGTTCACAGCGGATTCATGTCTAGTTTTTAATTTTTAATCAAGTATTTTATTAACACTCATATTGTTGGATCCTACTGAACTTTAACTATTTATAAATTCATATAATCATAGATATTTATATTTCAATACAATACGAGTGTTTGACAAGAAAAGCATTACACACATTAAATGTTCACCTTACCAACAGAAGACACATTTAATCTCACTATGAATCATTCTTTCAAATCCTTAACAATGTAAATATGTATTTAATTAAAATGCGCAGGAGAATTAAGGAATATACTGATACGGTAAGAATGAAACATTGAGTTGAAACGATGTCAGATCACTGTTAGTATGCAAGATTAAAATGAAGCTGTTTGTGTTTTAGTTGAAGTGTTTGGACGGACAGCGTTGTACTGTAACCTGTTGACATGTCAATAAAGTTAAAACAAAACCTCCCGGAATTACCTGTAGCCAGGGGGCGGGGCTACATGCTGGGAGGGGACAGGGGGCGGGGCTACATGCTGGGAGGGGACAGGGGGCGGGGCTACATGCTGGGAGGGGCCATGTGCCTGTCTCTCTGACCGTGATGTACAGTATTAACCTGTCTGTCTGTCTGTCTGTCTGTCTGTCTGTCTGTCTACAGTGATTCACTCTCTGAAGTATTTCGTCACGGGGTCGTCTGGAGTCTCAAACTTCCCAGAGTTTGTGTCTGTTGGGATGGTGGATGAACTTCAGTTTATTCACTATGACAGCAACAGTCAGAAATCAGAACTCAAACAGTCCTGGATGGACCGGTTCACCAGAGATAACCCACAATACCTGGAGAGGAGCACTGGAATCAATCAGGTTAACCAGCAGAACAACAAAGTCAGCATTGAGAATCTGAAGCGACGCTTCAACCAGACAGGAGGTATGTTTATATATGATGTACACACACACACACACACACACACACACCAGAGCAGCAGTGGCAGTGTCCTGGTGGGACAGTCAGCAGAATATTATGGGATGGATGAGGTGATGCAGCAGCTTCAGGAGACCTGTAGTGGTTTATTCCACAGTAATACTGCAGTACATCATCCTTTATATACAGTGTTACCTTTACACTACTTCATCACTACTGACATTATGGGATGCTCAACAGGAGTTCACCTGCAGGCAGACAGCTAACCTACAGACAGCTAACCTACAGACAGTTAACCTACAGACAGACAGTTAACCTACAGACAGACAGTTAACTACAGACAGACAGTTAACCTACAGACAGTTAACCTACAGACAGACAGTTAATCTGCAGACAGACAGTTAACTACAGACAGACAGTTAACCTACAGACAGACAGTTAACTACAGACAGACAGTTAACCTACAGACAGTTAACCTACAGACAGACAGTTAATCTGCAGACAGACAGTTAACTACAGACAGACAGTTAACCTACAGACAGACAGTTAACTACAGACAGACAGTTAACCTACAGACAGTTAACCTACAGACAGACAGTTAATCTGCAGACAGACAGTTAACTACAGACAGACAGTTAACCTTCAGACAGACAGTTAACTACAGACAGACAGTTAACCTCCGGACACATTTAATCTACCTACAGACAGTTAGCCTCCAGAAAGACAGTTAATGTACAGACAGTTAACCTACAGACAGACAGGTAACCTACAGACAGTTAACCTACAGATAAACAGTTAAGCTACATACATTAAGCGCAGTTCTCCAGTGTGCGCGGTGCACAGAGCACACAGCGCTGCGGCTCCGTTTGCCTTTTTTTTTGCAGGTGGGGAAACGCAGAAGTAGTACAGATACACGTGTAGTTTTATTTGATGGTGAGGTACGCAAAAGCGCTGTAGTGGCACAAGTGACGTTACGCATCGCTGATTATGGGCGCGCAATGCGTACTTGCGTACCAGTTATGTGCACCCCTGCATATAACCTACAGACAGAGAGTTAACCTACAGACAGACAGTTAACCTAAAGACAAACAGTTAATCTATAGACAGTTTGCCTCCAGACAGAAAGTTAACCTCTAGACAGTTAATCTGCAGACAGAAAGGTAACCTTCAGACAGACAGTTAACCTACAGACAGTTAACCTACAGACAGACAGTTAATCTGCAGACATTGAACCTACAGACAGTTAACCTACAGACAGACAGTTAATCTGCAGACATTTAACCTACAGACAGTTAACCTACAGACAGTTAACCTACAGACAGACAGGTAACCTACAGACAGTTAATCTACAGATAAACAGTTAAGCTACATACATTAAACCTACAGACAAATAACCTACAGACAGTTAACCTACAGACAGAGAGTTAACCTACAGACAGACAGTTAACCTAAAGACAAACAGTTAATCTACAGACAGTTAGCCTCCAGAGAGAAAGTTAACCTCTAGACAGACAGTTCATCTACAGACAGACAGTTAACCTCCAAACAGTCAATCTACAGACAGATATTTAACCTCCAGACAGACAGTTAACCTACAGACAGTTAACCTACAGACAGGTAACCTACAGACAGACTTTTAATCTACAGTCAGTTAACCTACAGACAAACAGGTAACCTACGGACAGTTAAGGTCTCTCTCTCTCTCTCTCTCTCTCTCTCTCTCTCTCTCTCTCTCTCTCTCTCTCTCTCTCTCTCTCAGGTGTCCACATGGTTCAGTTCATGTATGGTTGTGAGTGGGATGATGAGGATGATACCACTGATGGTTATCACCAGTATGGTTATGATGGGGAGGACTTCATAGTGTTGGACCTGAAGAACCTGAGATGGATCGCTCCAACACCACAGGCTTTCATCTCCAAACTGAAATGGGATCAGATGAGAGCTTGGTTAGAACGCCTGAAGAACTACTACAACAAGGAGTGTGTTGATGGGCTGAAGAAGTACCTGGACTATGGGAAGAGCACTCTGCAGAGAACAGGTAGAGTCACATGACCCGGTGGGCCCAGGTACTAAATTAAGTAAATTTTATTTGAGCTACTTTATGACTTTCTCTCTCTCTCTCTCTCTCTCTCTCTCTCTCCCTCCCTCCCTCCCTCCCTCCCTCCCTCCCTCCCTCCCTCCCTCCAGAGCGTCCTGAGGTGTCTCTCCTCCAGAGGAGACCCTCCTCCCCAGTGGTGTGCCATGCTACAGGCTTCTACCCTGACAGGGTGGTGGTGTTCTGGAGGAGAGACGGCGAGGAGCTTTATGAGCATGTGGACCATGGGGAGGTCCTCCCCAACCCCGACGGGACCTTCCAGGTCAGCGTGGACCTGGACCTGGCGTCGGTCCCACGGGAGGACTGGCGGAGGTACGAGTGTGTGGTCCAGGTGAAGGGCATCGAGGACATCCTCACCCCACTGGACCCGGCCCGCGTCAGGACCAACTGGGGAAAGACCGGCCCTGGAGGGGATGGAGGTAGGAACACATGTCTCACCACCTCCACCTGACCTCATCACAACCACTGGTCTACCTGGACACACCTGAAGCTACGTGGTGAACACACCGCTCTCAGGAAGCGCTCACTTCAGCGGACCACGTTGGATTGTGGGTAAATGAGTCGTAGTGAGAGGACAAGGCTAGGATCAGTGTCAGCGGCAGGTCACATGACCCTGAGCTCCAGGAGATTCTGAATATATATATCATGTATGTAGCAGCATGTGTCTGTACACTGACCTGCAGATATGTGGTGAAGTGATGGAAGGACTGTCCAACACGGAGTATTATCACACACCTCATTTTCTTTTCTTGGTTTACCTGAAGGGGTCAAGAATGACATCACCACCCCCATCATCATCGCTGTTCTCATCCTGGCTGCTGTTGCTGCTGCTGGTGTTGCTGGAGTCTTTGTGTACAAGAAGAGGAGCGGTGAGTGAATCACACTATCATCTGATTGGTAGACGTATAATAACATTAGGATGTTTACCACTGTTACACACTCATCATTTCTCTTCATCCTTAGGTTCAGCCAAACACTACTACTACCACTACTACTACTAGTACTACTACTAGTACTACTACCAGTACTACTACTACTACTAGTACTACTACTACTAGTACTACTACTAGTACTACTACTACTACTAGTACTACTACTACTACTACTACTACCACTACTACTACTAGTACTACTACTAGTACTACTACCAGTACTACTACTACTAGTACTACTACTACTAGTACTACTATACTACCACTACTACTATACTACCACTACTACTACTAGTACTACTACTAGTACTACTATACTACTACTACTACTACTAGTACTACTACTAGTACTACTATACTACCACTACTGCTACTAGTACTACTACTAGTACTACTACTAGTACTACTACCAGTACTACTACTACTACTAGTACTTCTACTACTAGTACTACTATACTACCACTACTACTACTAGTACTACTACTAGTACTACTACCACTACTACTACTACTACTAGTACTTCTACTACTAGTACTACTATACTACCACTACTACTACTACTACTACTACTATTACTACTACTACTATTACTACTACTACTACCACTACTACTACTACTACTCTGTTGATCCAGATAACTTCATGACTTCTCCTCCTCACGTTCTGCTACTTACCAGGTTCTCACAGCAGCTCTGGGAACAGTGAGGAACAGAGTCCAGCTCCTGAGGCCCAACCTCTGACCACATAGTCAGTATTTTGTGACATCACAATGTTTTAGAGGATGGGTGGGAGGGTGATTATATAGATACAGTACGTCATCACAGTAATAGTAATATTGTAACAGTACTTCATCACAGTAATAGTAATATTGTAACAGTACGTCATCACAGTAATAGTAATATTGTAACAGTACTTCATCACAGTAACAGTAATATTGTAACAGTACTTCATCACAGTAACAGTAATATTGTAACAGTACTTCATCACAATAATAGTAATATTGTAACAGTACTTCATCACAGTAACAGTAATATTGTAACAGTACGTCATCACAGTAACAGTAATATTGTAACAGTACTTCATCACAATAACAGTAATATTGTAACAGTACTTCATCACAGTAATAGTAATATTGTAACAGTACGTCATCACAGTAACAGTAATATTGTAACAGTACTTCATCACAATAACAGTAATATTGTAACAGTACTTCATCACAGTAATAGTAATATTGTAACAGTACTTCATCACAGTAACAGTAATATTGTAACAGTACTTCATGACAGTAACAGTAATATTGTAACAGTATATTAACAGTGATATCTTGACTAGTGATAAATGTTTTAATCCTGACTTGTGCTTCCTTGCTGTTTAGGGTCAACATGTAATCATGAAGAGGTTTCTCATGGTCATCTTCTCTAAACCAGGAAGGAGGGGATTGATCATCATTTATAATCCTTACAGCAGGCTTGGGACTTCAGCTAACTTCAATTCAATTCAAAGCACTTTATTCGTCCCCGAGGGGCAATTTCAGAAAAAAACACATCAACAAACATAACAGCATGCACACAGTGCACAATCAACCAACATACTGTACGTATTCAGACACACTGCACAATCACTCAACACACACCGCACATCGACATTCAGCACCTGGTAAAAGTTTTTTAAAGTGCTTCCTTAGTGCTTCAATTAAAAAGTGCATATAAAAGGCAATTAATTCATGTTCATGAGTCATTAAGAAGCCGGACAGCCCTCGGGACGAAGGATGCCTTCCTCCTCTGTGTCCGGCAGCCCGGACAGCGGAGTCTGCGTCCCGAGGGGAGCCACTCAAACTCAGAAGACAGGATGTGAGCGGGGTCCTGAATAATCCTGTGTGCTATTTTTATAGTCTGTTGGTCGCATAGGGTAGTGAGAGTTCGGACGGGTTGCTCAATGATTTTTGAGCAGACCTTGACCACACTCAACAGGCGGTTTCTGTTTTGCAGGGTGATGGAGTGGAACCAGCTAGTGAAAGAGAATGTTATTACGTTTTCAATGAATGCATAGTAGAATGTGGTGAGAATGGCTTTGTTAATCCCAAATGACTTTAGCTTCCTGAGTAGATACTGTCTCTGATGGCACTTTTTAAGGATTTCCTCTGTATTAGAGGAAAACCTTAGCAGGTTGTCGAAGGCTGTTCCCAGGTATTTGTATACCTCCACTATCTCTACTGGCTCCTGCTGGATGATAGTGGTGACTGCCTCAGCCAACTGTCTCTGCTTGGGGGAAAAGGTCACAATCATGTCCTTGGTCTTGCTTATGTTAAGCTCAAGACAAGACTTTTCACACCATAATATGAAGTCCTGCAGGGCTGAGCTATGATGTTGTATATGACTGGGAAGCAGAGACAGGAGGACTGTATCATCAGCAAATTTTACAAAGTGGCAGTTTGGTTGGGTGGATCTGCAGTTGTCAGTGTAGAGGATGAAGAGAAGTGGAGAGAGGACACAGCCTTGTGGAGAGCCAGTGGAGGTGAAGAGGGTGTCGGACAAGGTGTGGTTCACCAACACCCTCTGTGATCTGTTGGTGAGGAAGTCAATAATCCACAGAGTGAGTTGGTGGTTGAGGTGGAAGCGAGTGATGAGCTTCTCAGCCAAAATGTGTGGCTGCATGGTGTTGAATGCGGATGAGAAGTCTGCAAACAGAAGTCTGACTGTGGTCTTGGGAATTTCCAGATGCTGATGGATGGTGTTTAAGATGAATATTTTTGCGCCATCGACACCCCTGCCAGCCCGGTAAGCAAACTGCAATGGATCCATCATCGAGCCAGTAGCCATGGTGATGTGCTCCTTGATGATCCTCTCCATGGCCTTCATGACCAAGGAGGTGAGAGCCACCGGTCTAAGGTCGTTCAGGACCTTGGTGGTGCCCTTCTTTGGGATGGGAATCACTGTTGAGTTTTTCCACATCGCGGGGACTGTGCTGCTGGTCAAAGAGCCCTGGAACAGATGCTGGAACACACCTCCCAGCTGCTCAGCACAGTGCCATAGGGTCCGCCCACAGATGTTATCTGGCCCTGGAGCTGTGTTCTTTTTAGTCCTTTTGAGGGCTCTCACCACCTCTGATGTGTTGATGATGAGGCCGGAGTCATCGGGTCTGAGAGTGGAGATGATTGATTCTAGCTGGGTGCTGTTGTCCTTTTCAAATCTGGTGTGGAAGGAGTTAAGATCATTTGGGAGTGAAGTGGAGCTGCGTCCAGCTACCTGGATGGGCTTGCGACTGGTAGAGACAGAGTTCACTGCTGCCATGTTCTTGATACCTTGCCAAGCTGCACGGAGGTTCCCTTTTTCAAAGGTCTGCTCCACTTTGTTCTTATATTTTAGCTTGGCAATTTTTATGGCTCGCTTGACCTCTCTGTTTACCTCCTTCTTTTCAGCTTCAGAACCTGTAAAAAATATTCTCTTTTTCTTATTCAGTATGTTTTTTAGATCTTTAGTCACCCAGGGTTTATTGTTAGGGAAGATTGTAACCTTCTTGGAGGGGATAATGTTGTCTACACAGAAATTTATGTATGCTGCGACTGTATCCGCTTGCTCACTGATGTTGGTGGAGCAGGAGGTGAGGGTATTCCAGTCTGTGGTTTCGAAACATCCTTGAAGCCTGTCAATACTGTCTGGTGTCCACTGTTTGATGTCTTTGTTGACTCTCTCTGTTCTCTTAACCACAGGTGTGTAGGCAGGAGCGAGCAATATGGTGCTGTGGTCAGCAGAGCCTAGGGGAGGGAGGGAGACGGCTCTGTAGGCGTCTGGGACTGACCCATAGCATTTGTCCAGTGTTTTCCCTAGACGGGTGGTGCAGTTGACATACTGGTAGAATCCTTTAAATGACTTATCAATTGAACAATGATTGAAGTCGCCCATGATGAATTTGGGGGCGTCCGGAGATCTCTGTTCGAGTCTGTCGAGCACATTTTTTATATGATCTGTAGCAGTGGTTGCATTTGCTCTGGGGTGGATATAAACCAGAATGAAAAACAGTTGTGGGAATTCCCTGGGAAGGTAGAAGGGATGCAGGGAGACAGCCAAGAGTTCAATGTCTGGGTTGCACAGTTCTTCTCTGACCACAACTGTTTTGCACCAGCGTGGATTGATGTAAAGGCAGACACCACCGCCATGGTGCTTGCCGGTCAGTTCAGTATCACGGTCTAACCTTACAGGAGGCCCAAAGCCATCTATGTACATGCTGTCACTGTTGTCACTTCCAGTCAGCCACGTTTCAGTGAAAGCCAGAATGGAGGCCGTCCGGTATTCATACATGTGAAAAACGTTAGCTTGCAGTTCATCAGTCTTGTTACGCAAAGAGCGCACATTAGCAAGGATCACTGAGGGGAGTGCACGGTACTTACTTTCTCCTCGTCTGAGTCTTGCTTTAATTCCACCCTTCTTCCTCCCCCGTCTCGTTACCTTCTTCCTATTGTTGTGCAGGGTGTCTGTCCGGTCAGTTGAGTGTTTACGTTGTAGCTCCTCCGGCAACTTGTCTATAGCAGGGGCTTGGTGAGAGTGGAGTTGCAGTTGAAGTAGAAAGTCCCTGGAATAAATAATCCGTTGGTTGTCCGGAAGTGTATATCCGTATGATGCAGTGGGCAGATAATCCAAGACAAAAAGTAGAAGCATAAAAGTCCATAGCGTCCATATGAAGTCCATACTTGGAGCAGTGAACGCAAAGCTAGCTGGCTAATTACGTTAGCTCGTTGGTCCGATGTGTGTGTGAGGTGGTGGCAGCGCCCGCACAAACACACCACGAAAGTACTGGACTATACGGCAGCAATCGACCGTCAGTTGGTACCAATATACTTAAGACTTAAATGAACAAAACACTCTCACAAACTCACAAACTCACATAACGTAACGAAGAGACAACATTCAAAGCTACTCACTGCACCTACCGGTCGACCGCACGAGCAGTGACCCGGAAGTCCAGGTCAGATGCTACGTTTGATAAATTACATTCATCATTACTTTTATTTTGAAAGCAATAAATCCGTAAGAAAAGCGTAAATATGTATCAAATCATTGGATACTCGTATTATAATATATCAAAGTAATTATTATCGAAAAATAATTTTAATAATTCCATAAAAGTGTGGCTTTGAATATTTGAATGAGGAATTGCTTAACTCATGAATGATTTTATGAAGTAATATTATTGTTCAAGATTTTTAATATAATGTTGATTACTATAATTATTGTAGTACAGAAATCAAGACAGCGGCCGTCGATGTGCTTCGACGATTCCTCAACGAGATCTTTCTTACAATATATCACTTACCTGCAAATAATAATCACTTCAGTCTTTGATATCAATATTTTAGAGTTCATCATTTGGGTTTTGGTTTTGTGTGATTTATAATGAACATATTAGAAGCGGTTTCTTCTTATTTGTGCTGTCAATAAAGTTTCCAAAATTCCACTTCCAGTCTGTTATTTATGACCCAATCCCTAATATTTGATAAATGGCGTGTCAACCTGAGTCCTCCATGTAGCCTGTAGCTACCATAAATACATGGGTTTAAACACTGTAACATAGCATTCCTGCTAACAACACAAGCTAGGCTATGAGTTGCAAAACTGAACCATGGGGAGATATTTTTTCAAGCGGCTCCCATTTGATGTCTCCAGTGCACCAGAGATATTTCAGAGGGAAATGTCAGCGTTGTTGAGAGACCAGGAAGGAGTTGAGGTCTACATGGACGATGTCCTCGTCCACGGCAGGGATTAGAAGGAGCGGGAGGAGAGACTCCAAGGCGAAGAGAGCGCAGGCTTGAAGCTCAACCACAGAAAGTGCCAAAAACAGCTGAACCACCTGAGGCACCGCATGGACAGAGACGGCATCCGGCCTGACCCCTCAAAAGTAAGCGCCGTTACAGAGCTACAGCCACCAAGTGACGTGCCAGGCCTGCGGAGGTTCCTGGGTATGGTCCATTACCTGGGGAGATACCTGCCCAACCTGTCAGAGGTGGTAAGACCCCTCAACCACCTGCTGAAATGCGAGGCTGTGTGGACCTGGGACGCAGCACAAACCAATGCATTCAACAAGGTAAAGCAACCGGACTTCACAAAGGTGCGTAAAGCTGACGCCAAGGCGAAAGAGGGATACAGGCGCGCCTACAGCAGACGGCGTCAGAGCACTCCCACGTCTCAGTCAAGGGGAGAGCGTGGCAGTGAAACGTGACGGTGAGTCGGGCTGGACGACAGCAGGGACAGTTCAACAGCCACACCCAGCTCCGAGGTCCTACCTGATCCAGACGGACCGCCACACCCTGCGGAGGAACAGGCGCCGTCCACGCCGAACCCTCCTTCCTGTTGGACGACCGGGTGAGACAGAGAGCACACAGGTGAGCGAACAACCATCACCACCCCAGCTCTCACCTCCGCCTTCACCTGTCAGAGAGACTGCTCCAGCGGAGCCTGTGGGACGTCTCCCTGATCAAGCTCAGGTGACTCCCAGGGGAAGAGCCATCCATCCGCCTGAGAGATTGAAAGACTTTGTGTTTATTTGATGCACAGCTCGCCACAATGGAGCAGAATAACCTCCGGCAGCTATGGAGGTGACTGTCTACCCCATAACCTCAGGTTAGGGACTAGGTTGAAAAAGAAAAAATACAAAAATACAAAAATGTTGATGTATGTTGTTTACGGCACTTTACTACAGTTTACCAGAGGCCTGCATGTGAAGCATCATTGAATGTGTTGTATAAGTTGTTGAGTGTTCTTCTAACCTACACTATTAGGACTTTGGACTTACAGAGGTTAATTGCTATTTGCTCTCCTAATTTACCTGTCCATGTTGTTCAGTTACTTGAAGAAGGGACACTGTAAGAAATGTGTCATTTGTAATGAGCTGCCTACATCTATGTCTACAACTCAAAGAAGGGGAGATGTCATGCGAGTGTACTGTCCAGGGACTATGTTATGTGTATGTCTACATGCGCAGTGATTCGCCTATCATAGAGGGGATCACATAGCGCTACGCGGGGGGATACGGGCAGTCGACTTCCGGTCTGTCAAGCCGTCTAGCCGGTTCATCAGTTGTCCTAATAAAACGTCTCAAGTATGGAGTAACGTCGTCCGTGTTGATTCATCAGTCACGTATACAGTGGTCATGTCATGGTTTGATTATGTTTGCACAGGGGGAGTTGTGTGTGTGTGTGTGTTTTTTCCCCTGTGTTGCGTGTTGCCCTTGGTGGGCCTTTTCTTCTTCCACAGCCATTGGTTGTGGGCAGGTGCGGGGCGTGGCTTTTGGAACTCGCAATCAGGAGGCACACCTGTTCCCAATCGGGAGTCCTTTATAAGGCCGGTGCAGACGTCCCTCCAGCGCCAGAGTATTCCCTCACACACGGTACCAGCGTCTCGCCCTCGCAGTCCTAGTCGCATTCTGGTTAAGTATCTTGCGTGTTTTTTCCGTTTGGGTTCTCACCTCGTTTTGCCCTTTTTCCCAGACCTCGATCTCTCACACGGGAACGGTCCTCGTTCTCCTGGAGTCTCCAGTACTCCACCTACCTCGCCTACCCGCTCCTGCTTCAACCTTCATCGCGTTTGTGTTTTGTTGTTGAGGTTTTACAATAAACCGTGTTCTACCCACCCTCTGTCTCCTGCGTTCTGGGATCCAGAAACCACACGGCTCAGCAGAACAACAATAAAACACAAAGCAAAGCAGTACATAGAAATACAAGAAAGTGGAGGAGAGGGGACACATGACCCCCCCCCCCCCCACCCCCCAATAGATACTAAAACCATGATGCAGATCAGCACTCATTCACCTGCGTCCAGGCAGAAGTGGACCTTGTGTGGGTTTTAGTGAGACCAACAACAACAACAACAACAACATCACACCCAGGCCTGCGGGTTGACATAGAGGCCACATTGAAGCCGCCATTGTTGCCAGAGTCTCTCCAAATGTAAGTGGATGACGTCTGGCCCACGGACCGAAGAAAGACGCAAAGCAAAGACGCGCAAACGGACGCGGTTCCGCTGGACTGGACACGACGTCAGCATTAATTAAACCACACACACACACACACACACACACACACACACACACACACACACACATCAGGGAAACTGCCAATGAAAGTTAAAGGATGTTGTTCAGTTCAGAACCAGTGACTGATTAGTACAGTACTGATATCTCCGACTGTCTGTGAACGTGTCGTTGTCAACGAGATGCTGTGAAACCCGTCCGTCAAATACGGCGTTATAGTTGTGCCTCATTCCTGAGCGAGCAATGGGGGAGGGAGAGAGGGGGGGGGGGGGGGGGGGGGGGAGAGAGAGACAGAGAGAGAGAGAGAGACAGAGAGAGAGAGAGACAGAGAGAGAGAGAGAGAGACAGAGAGAGAGTGACAGAGATTTTTTTTTTGATTTTTTCAAAAATCTTTTATGTATCTAATTTCAAAATTAACTTACATTTAGTAAGAATGTGTACAACAAGACAAAAAAAACAAAACAAACAAACATTATATAGACATACATTTTCTTTTTAACACTCAAATGACACACACCACAACCTCTAGCCCAGTATATGTGCAAACAGAAGTTTCTCTTCCTTCACAGAACACAGACAATCAGCAACACACCAGACCTTCTCAAAAGACACCAAGTCTTTCATTAAACTATAATAATTAAAATCAACCATTCACCTGCTTTTTATCATTCTGAATAAGAAAGTTTTTGCATCACAATCCAAGGAACTCCTCCATCTTTCTTTTCCTACTCAGATAGTAATCGGCCATTTGTGGCCTGACCAGCAGGAAGTTGAGGAGCTGACACTTAGCCTTCTGTTTTTGTCTGTACCTGAAGCCCAGAATGAACATGTATTTAGTAAAAACTACTCCATACATAAAACAGCCTCTTTAAAAATGCAAACAGAGCTGCAGCCTGCTGCAGTCCAGGAAACAGTGGAACACGTCTCTCTGAGGGAACAAAATGGACACTTTTCATCAACAACAGGATTTAAAATAGACACAAAACCATTTACAGCAACAGCCCATGTAAAATCTCCACTGTAAATCTCCAACCCTTTTTGTTAACGGTGGTTTGTACAGTGCTCTCCATGAAGGGTCCACTCTGGGTTAAGACAAGGTGGACCCTCCATGGTGTGTCGGCCCGACCTTTAAGCTTGTCTCTGTTAACCGCTTTTACCAGGAGTTTGTACATTACCTTTCTATCGTGTTTGAGAGACTTATGGGTCCAGACACACATGCTCTAAAAAACCAACTGAAACGTCTTTAAAATCCAAAGCG
>JAOPHQ010005625.1:15000-17468 GCA_030340625.1 Merluccius polli | reverse complement strand
TGTTTAAATGTGTAGCCTACAACACATTTTTACGAGTTAGATTGTGGATGTACATCATGCATTTATATTGAACACTGCCGTGTGTAAACTTGTTCCGTCTGTTCGCCAGTTTGGTTTGAATTCATCCTCTCTGTCCATCCTTTGTGTTACTCGAGGACGGATTTAATTCAGTAAAACGCCCTTCTATATTTCCTCTCAGAATACTAATACTAAACACGGAGGACATTTAAAAAACCATTAAGTGGGACACATAAACGAGAAGCACACTGCTGGTCATTCCCGCTCCCCAACATAAATGCTAATTGGTTAATTTCAGCTCCATCATGTCCCACAAAGCCACCGCAGCCTCCTTCATTACCCCGCCATAAAAGACTTCCGTCGCGCAATAAAAATTATGTCAATTAGTATGCAGAACAATGCTTAACATATCAGAAAATTAATCTACAAAGCACTTTGAATTAAAAGTTTCCTTCGCAGAATAACTGGGACAGGCCAGCAGAGAATGCTATTGTATGTGGTCTAGTTCGCTGCAAATGGCTCCTTTGTTATATACTAGTGAAGGAAAGCAATTAAAACAGGCATTTCAGCATGGGCTTTTTCTCTCGCTTGCTGTCACTGACTAAACTGTCCATTTGGTGTGTGCCTGCTTATGCGTTTGAATGGAAACTTGGACTAATTTAAATCCCAATTGGACTGCGAGAGGATAAAGAGGGCCATGGTCTCTCGGTCTAATTGGACGACGGACTCTGGCCAGAAGATGTGCTGTGAGGCTATCAGTGTTGTGGAGGAGAGGATCCTATCTGATGGCCTTATCGTGGCTTTAACCACGAGGGAGCCCAGTCTCCCTGCATGGGGCCCCTGGCCCCGTCGGCCCTGCTTGCTTTTACACATGGATTTCAATCTTGACTTTTCCTTTATATATATACAGGCCCTATAAGCCTATAAAAACATGAAACCTTAACATTGAAAACCCTATATTTTTTATATAGCGCTTCTTCTAAATGCAAATACATTTTAATTTGGCTCATCAGACATAAAATGCAGCAGTAAAAACAAACAAACAAAACAAACATACACAGCAAAACATCAATAATATTTAAAAGCATACAAAGGAAGGGGCAGAAAGCGGGACAGAGGTGAGGAGATAGCTCGCTGAAGCTATCCTGGTCCTCCTGTTTGGAAACACGGCCCATCTTAGTTTGTAGTTAAGTTGCAGTTGGACTTCATTGTTCTCTCAGGTCTCTTCAGATGCCATTCGGTGCATGCTTTTATTTGAAGCGTATTACAACACCACAAGAGGGTCCATAGCATAGGTGGCCCAAATGGGAATCGAACCGCTAACCCTGACAGGGTTTAGGCTTTGCTCTATTGAGTGAGAAAGGACCGCTTGCTTCAGATATAATACGATTAGTTAAACATGACAAATCATCTCAACTTCTGCCACCAGTTCTGAGCAGGTAAGCCTAACAGTCTGACCAATAAGATGCCCCTGCTCAGGCCACTTAGGCCAATCAAATTCCAAATGATCCAATCACATCTCTCCAATGTTTTGTCCCGCCCTCACATCCTGTACTGATAAATAAGTAGTCCAATTGTCTACAAATAAACAACATTGGATATGCATAAATCAGTATTCTGATGGACCACAGACACTGTTCTCCAGCAGGGGCCTCTATAGCGGGCCCCCCAGTGGACCATCCAGCTAATTCCAGTTAAAACACTCTTTTAATTAAACAACGGGACCAGGAAAGTGGGAAAGGAAGGATACCGTCCCACTGTTCCCCTGTGAGGAGGAATTCATTAATATGTGATGACCCTGTGGAATTACACCCCACAGTCTCTGATGGGGCCCCGCCTCTCAGAGACCGGCTGGGGCCCCTGAGGTGGCTCCTATACCTCTCTGAGACTTGCTGTGGTCCCCGTCTTTGAGAGACTTCCCGTATTCACGAAGTGGCCCCTATCTTTCAAAGACTAATTGTGACCCCTAAGCTGGCCCCTATCTTTCAAAGCGGTGGCCCCTGAGGTAGCCCCGGCCTCTCAAATACCTGCTGAGGCCCTTAAAGTGGCAAAAAGCTTTGAGGGAATTGTGGTGGTCCCCGCATTTCAGAGACTTGCTGGGGACCCTGAGGTCATCCGCACCTTTCAGAGACTGTGACTGCAAAGTCACAGTTTCTGAAAGATAGGGGCCATCTATCCATAGGGGCCATCATCTATGGCATCACCATCTTTCAGAGACTTGTTGTGGCCCCAAGGGGTATCAACTTTAGAGACTTAGTGTGTCCCCTATGCTTCTGATACTTTCTGTGGTATTTCAGAGACTTGCTATGCCCCACAAATGGGCCTCTGCCTCTCAACGACATACTGGGGCCCCTGAGATAGCCTCTATGTTGACAGAACTGCTGTGGGGCCCCTGCCTTTAAAATAACACCATTCAGAGATCTGCTGTAAAAACTGTAATGTGGCTCTTA
>JAOPHQ010005625.1:0-12500 GCA_030340625.1 Merluccius polli | reverse complement strand
ATGCCTATTTGTTGTCTAAATGTTTGTTTGAGGATAAAGAATTATGCTACAAATCTATTGTGAGCACTTCAGAAAAGGTGAATCTTTTCCATAGAGTCAGTCGGATCCATACGCGCCAACTTTGGAGAAGGTTTAATTAAATGACATTCAACGATAGAAAAAGATAGTTTCAATTAAGGACGGTTAATTGGAAAAGGTCATTTCAAAAACTAAAATTTTTCTATTAGAAATTCAATTACCTCGCAGAGAAAAGGGACGACGAAGGGAGGATGAGTTTATAATTCATAATAATGGACCGCCGAATGTAATAAGTCGACCAATTAACTGCTTTTTTATTTGATTTGCTAGACTTTATGATCTTTGTTCACAATATCAATTACACCCAGGGTTTTGTGTGTAGACAGTCTTCGGTAACGTTGGGAAATTATGCGGGAACAAGGAACCCCTTAATAACCAATTAATGCAATTAGAACACATTTGTAGGTCATCAACTTCTTTAACGATTTTTTCAATATGGAAATTGTCTTTAGGAATCCTGAAGCTGAACCTGTCACAGATCTAACCGGGAAGTCTGCACACAGCGACATGGAGGTACTTTGAACCCCCCCCCCCCCCCCCATCCTTCATCCCCACTCTGCAACTCAGCAGGACAGCCTGGTGCACATGGATCTATAGGCATAGCGCTGACGTAACATACACACCTTACGAAACGTTCATCTAGTTAGGCCCTATAGGTTTTATCAATTGTAAATAACATCAATAATAAGAAAAAGATAACATTGCACACACTGTTGTGGCAGTCGACCTTACAAAGAACACAACTAGATGTTGTATAAAGCCAGTTTATTGGAGTTTGGTTAGTGTTACAGCCAGAGCAGGTGTTAACCGCTGACATGTCAGAGCTCTCTCTTGAGAGTGTGTGTGTGTGTGTGTGGATAGCTGGTTCATCCTGTGGGCCTTGATTGCTCTGCACCACAGGTGTGCAGCGGCCCCACCCGGCCCCAGAGTCCAATCAGTGTGACTGGGGCCAGGTGAGGCTGTAAACCAGCCGTCAACCACACACACACTCCACAAGGGTGTTTGGTTATATAAAGATTTCAACGTTTACGATTCAGTTTTGGCAGACAGTGGATTTAATTAATGTTGACATTATTTAATTATTATTATAATTATTTAATTAAATGTTTACATTACACAAAAGATTGATATTCCCGTTCATTGTGTAGGCCTACTCTATGAAATCAGACAAGAAAAGAAGATTAAAAACAGTAGAGGAAACCAGCACGTAATGTTTTCCCCTCTACATCCTATAGTTCCCTCCCACGTAAGAGTAAGAAGTGCAGTAAGTTAATAAGTGGATTCTGCTGAAGGCCTTAGGAGTGCGTTGGCACGTTTCTCCTCCAGCTTTACACGAGGCCAGAGGAAAGGGGGTTGCTTTAGCTGAAGTTGGCCAAGACCGCGTCCCACATCTTCGGGTCCCACGCTTGAAACCACCCTGTGAAGGTGGGCAGTTCGGACCCCTGCTCCATGGTGGTGATGGGGACGTCGCGGCGGCCGGAGGGATCCGAGGCCACGTAGTCTGTGGCTGTGTGGACAGGAAGCGGCGTGGTAACGTTCTTGATGTTATGCTAACATGTGTGGATGTCATGCTAACGTGTGGATGTCATGCTAACGTGTGTGGATGTCATGCTAACCTGTGTGACTGTCATGTTAACATGTGTGGATGTTATATTAATTAATTAATTATGCTAACGTGTGAATGTCATGCTAACGTATCTGGATGTCATGCTAACATGTGGCTGTTTTGCTAACATTTGTGGATGTCGTGCTAACATGTGTGGATGTTATGCTAATGTATGTGATTTATTTTACTTGTCACTCTTTTACTTGTCGGTTACTTGTATAATTCATCTCAGTATTCATCTCACCAATTTTGGGCGCTCCTTTCTTCTCCACATCATTGGCGTCCTTGCCCACCCAAATGAAGATCTGGACGGTTGAGGATTTGGGAACACGGAGAGTTTAGAGTTTAGGATTTTGGCTGAAGTTCCCTCACAGGAAAATAAAAGGTACTCTATTCTACTAGTCAGTCGGTTAGTTACACTGTTGACAACAAGATTTACCTGGTCCCAGGTGTCCAGAAGCATGATGTCATCAGTTGCTAAATCCAACTGTGTGAAATTCTCAGGTAGTTCTTCAGCCTAAAAGGTCAATACGGGTTATATACACATGCCAACACATAGATGACAATATTTCTTCATGTAAATGAAATAATGTGCTCATACAGATTACACAGATTATTATTATTATTATTATTATTATTATTATTATTATTATTATTATTATTATATGTGATTATATTTGATGTAAAACAAAGTGCTATGTAAATCAAGTGTATTATCTATTACTCACAATGAGCCTGCCTGTCTTGTTGGAGCATCCGAACAGTCTGGGAGGTTTGATGATGTTCTGCAGACTCTTGGAGGTCTGGTAGTCCGTCTTCCCACCCAGAGACGACCAGAAATCAGCTACGGTCAGGAGGAAACATCACAGTTTACCAGGGGTGGAGGTAGCTGGAAGTACTTCTACTCAAGTACCGTACTTAATAGGGCTGGGACGATATGCTTATCTCCCAATTTGACACATGATACTTGGGTGCCAATTCGATATGTATTGTGCTTTTTAAGTATTGCTATTCGATGCTATGAATTAATGCCTTTTTGAACACCAGACCATGAGAAAAAGTTGAACCATACACTTTTAGAGATTGTATACCATGAGGCATATTTCCAAAAACAATGCACACCGCATTTTATTTTTAACGCCTACAAATATGTCATCAGGTCATCAGGGATTGAACCTAGAACCTTGTGGAGGGTGGTCCAACACCGCTAACCACTACACTGTCGGGCCCCTCCCCATCTGGCTTACCTGGTTCAGCCCCCTCCTTGACCTCTTTGAGGCTTCCACCCAGGTAGTCGGCGACGTATTTGGCAGGCAGCCAGCTCCTCCTCGGAGGACCCCAGGCCCCGCCACATGAACAGGTCCCCCGAGGTCTTGAGCACAAACATGTCGTTGGTGTTCAGGGAGGCAGCGGAGGGCTCCACCTGCGTTCACACAGGAGACGAAACCAGAGAGTTAAAGGCCCCATGAAATTAAAAATAAAATTTGCCAGTGTTAATCCTGTCTTGATTCCTGTTAATTGTTAATTTAGCACTTAGTTATATGCAAAATGTCCCTTCCCCAGAAGAGCAGGCTGACATCATGACTTTCCATGTTGAGCTGCTAGCTACTGTCAATCTGGCGGCACATTCAGCATTATTAGCTACTGTAAACACCAACAAGAAATAGGCCGACGGAAATATGTAGAATCAAATAGCACTCTGACATCCTTTTTTCTCTCCGGGCCTTTAACAGAGTTAATTCAAATGGAGTGTTAAATCATTCGAAAGTCAGCTTAAAAGGGTATGGGTATGGAGTCATAATTGAATTGGCCAGCAATGTATTTTCTAATATTGCATCACTTTATTTGGAACGACCACTTGGAAAAATAGCAAAAATATAACTTGAGATGGAGTGATCCTGGTTAACATATTAGCACAAGAGTAACTTAATGCAGCAGTACAGAAGGTATGAGTAGCTAGTGTGGCTAACCTCGACGGCACGCGTAGCCCCGGTGGAGCTGCAGCGGATGTGGAAAAGTCGCGTGCTTCCCGGCTGGCTCTGACCTCCTTCACGGGATGTCCCGCCCAAAAGGACCATCATGGGTTTCTCCTTGAACAGGCTGACCAGGTGGGCTGGCTCCTGGCCCTGAGTCACGCGGACCTTCCAACAAACATGAAACATTGTCCCTTGTCATCTTCTACTAAAACAAACTATGTTTTCCTCATGTTATTTTTACTAATGTTTTCCTACCATGAATACTATTTGAAATATAGTAGATGAGGTGTGATGTCCCCCACACACTCGTAAATGTAAAGCGTTTTGGGTGTCGCTAAAGCGCTAAATGCAATGAATTATCAAAGGTATAATGATACCTTTCAATCATAAACCCAATGATTTTTTCTGCCATTCTGTTTCATAAAGTGTTGGTGAACATTTCTGTTATTTTTTACTAAAATATATTAAGTTGTTAAACGGGGAAACTTTTTGTAAAATATGAAAATAAACACTTTTCCAGAGTGGTGATTTTCTATTGGCTGCGCACCCTCGCTTGAGTGAGTGTGACTCGCACTTGCTCCTGTGCACGTGAATGTACAACAAAGATGTAATTCCCATTTTTGAACTGCAGATGGCAGCAAAGTCACAAGTGTGATGTGGTGTGTAGTCGCTCTTTAAATCTCACCTGAACAGGTGATCCTTCCATGGAATCATCAAGTGAGACGGAAAGGAAGGCCGAAGCGGTGAGCTCAGTTCTACTGCATTTTAGACCTTGCCTGAGAACAACAAAAGGTACCAATGACTTTATTAATTTAACCTTACTAACCTGCACAGAGCTAACCTATGTACTGGATATGTACTAACCTACATATCCATCTTACATATATGATTAGCTAGCCTTTAGATTTAGCCACCAGCAAAATGTAATCGCTGCCCTTTTCTTGAAATATTTCTCCGAACACAAATAAATGGTTTAAAGATAATATTGCAGTACAAATGTTGACAGTTGACTTTACAGTCGTTGTATTGCAACAGTGTGCCATTATAACTTTAGAGCTACTCAGCTTAACAATAGAGCCCAATTCAAAGATGCAAAAAGCAAAAAATGATGCCGATTAACATTTGGTCTGTAATGGTGCCAACGTGTGGACACTTACCAGATATAGATGATGTGCTGCTGTTTGCCTCCAAGCTTGTAGCTGTACAGGATCAGGTAACAGTCCCCACCAAAGAATTGCCCATAAGTGGTCTTCTCTACGACTACCTTATCACCCCCTTCCACACGCCAGATCTACAAACATCCACCACAATTGATTGCGATGAATGCAACACAACATAATTATTGTTAATAACTATAACTGATCTGCAGTTATGATCAGATCTTACAGCAATATATTCACAACTTACAGCAATATTTTCCGATGATACGGTAGAGGTATGGTAACGTTGAGCTATTACATTAAAGGTATAGTCAGCGATCCTAATCCAATACACTTTTTTGTCAAATTCAGTGAATATCTCCCCTCCTTCCGCTAGCTGTCCGTTCTGTGTGTGTGCTGAAAAAAAAACCCTGTGTTTATACACAGCACAGGCTCTGTAAATGGGAAATAAAGTGGCTTCGGACCATTCCAGCCAATCGGCAGTAGGGGGCGTTCGGGCTCGTGCTCAGTGGAGGGAGAGGGGAGATTGGGGGTAAGCCAGCAGTAGGAGCGGGAAGTGGTGGTAAATCTGGCGGGAGGCTGACGGGAGCGTGTATTTGTTTTGGTGTTGAGACTATATTTCCCCGGAATCGCTGACTGTACCTTTAAGCAGGGTTAAGTTCATGAAAAGTTTCAAATTGTTCCGTATAGGTTATGAGGTTACATTATTTAGTTATTTTATTAGGGCAATAAGTTAAAGGTTAAGGTTGTAAGGATTTGGGAGAATGCATCCCATCGCAGGAAACCACCTAGCTGCACCCCGACATACACTATACCAAACTCTAAATGGCGGTTTGTCATTGTGACAACGCGCGTCAACGTTCCCTGGGTCCCACCTTGACCCCTCCGGATCCGTCGTCCACCATGCCGTGTTGGGCGGCCATGGCTTGGTTGGTGTGGAGGCTGGTGGCATCGAAGGGAACCTGCTCCACCTTGGCGATGGTGCCCAGCACGTAGGCCTGCCCCGGGCCGACGGTGTCGTACTTGTCCTTCCAGTCACTGAAGAACTGCTTGAACAAGGTGCTCTCAGCCCCTGCTGGCAGGATCGATATCTGCAGGTGGAGGCAGTGGATAGTTAAAACTTGTTTGTTTACATATAGTCGTTTAGCGCAGTGGTTCTCAACCACCGGGCCGTGGATCGGTACCAGGCCGTGGACCATTGGCCACTGGGCCGCAGAGATTTAGGAATGAATACTGGGCCGTTAAAAAATAGTTCAAATTTGTAATATTTATAAAATATTGGAGTAACTACAACAGAAAAATAAATCAACACTAAGAAAGAAAGCACTTTTTTTTTCTGTTACCTGGGTCTGCGTGGGGTATTTTGCATCTTTCATGTATTTTTGGGCAGCATTCAAGGCGCTGCTGCGTTCATCCTTGTTTGCGCACGGTCCTGCGTTTTGGGGCGTGTCAACACACGAGACATGCATGTTAAACAGAGACGTGTGTGTTATATATATATATATATATATATATATATATATATATATATATATATACTGTATATATATATATATATATATATATATATATATATATATATATATATATATATATATATATATATATATATATATAATTAATCATGTAGTACAGTGACAGTATGTATACAGGATACCTGAAAAGTATACCAACCCTATGCCTGAGTAATTACTGTTTAATGATTCACGCTCTGTTACCTTTCCAGACAAAGAGCTTCTTGTCCGCCTGGTTGTCGAGGATGTAACACTCAGCGAGCTGGAGGTCGTCCTGTTTGAATGGCACAGTGTTGGACACCAGAGATACCTCCATTTCTCCTGTCGCATCTGAGATCTAGGAAACAAGTATGTAGGTAGGGGTTAGACAATGAATACAGAGACAGGTCATTAAGAGCAGGTAGGGGTTAGACAGTGAATACAGAGACAGGTCATTAAGAGCAGGTAGGGGTTAGACAGTGAATACAGAGACAGGTCATTAAGAGCAGGTAGGGTTTAGACAGTGAATACAGAGACAGGTCATTAAGAGCAGGTAGGGGTTAGACAGTGAATACAGAGACAGGTCATTAAGGAGCAGGTAGGGGTTAGACAGTGAATACAGACACGGGTCATTAAGGAGCAGGTAGGGGTTAGACAGTGAATACAGAGACGGGTCATTAAGGAGCAGGTAGGGGTTAGACAGTGAATACAGAGACGGGTCATTAAGGAGCAGGTAGGGGTAGTCAGTTCACTCTCCTGCCCCATATAACATATAAAGGATGTAAACTATAATAAATCATCACCTTGTAGAGTGAAGCTGTGTTCTTACTGGCTTTAACTGCACATGGTTCACATGTACAGTCTTGGCTTCCGTCTGGGATGTCGGGCTTCGGTCCGAGAACCTATCCATGAACACAAACATGGCCATGAACGTCCGATGATGTACTTCGAAGAGTCGCTAAAACACTTCCTGTTATCCGGATGTTACTGCCCAAGCCTCATGCCCAGGCGTCCCGTGGTGAGATGAGAGCGCCTGGGAACAATGTTACATCAGGCCTATCACCGCAGGGCCGTAAAACCACCCCCTACCCTGACACACACACTCACACACACTATTCTCACTCTTCCCGTCATAACAACACCATTCACAATCACACAACACACACACACACACACACACACACTCGACTCACTTGGATGACCTCTTCCGGCTCGGACCCCTCGTCAAACATGTGCAACTCCGGGCGGCCGCCGCGCTCGTCGTCACGGATCCCGATGGCCACCTGGGTGGACTTGAGACGCTCGTAGTAGTTGGACTTGGAGCCACACCACTGGTAGATATTCTGCATGTGGAAATAGGGGATGTTTAAGAAAATGTGTGAGAGAAGAACATTTGAGGCATTAAAAAAATGTTTTTTTTTTAATGCCTCAAATTTTATACATTTACATTACATTTAGGGAGCATACGCTTTTTTTGTAATGGACTGTACCAACTGGTAGGATACACAGTGGACTGTACCAACTGGTAGGCTACACAGTGAACTGTACCAACTGGTAGGCTGATCTATCTAACATACAACTGGGTGGACACTATAAGGTTGATTTTGAAACGGCCCGTAATCAACATCACAACTGGTGATGAAAAAGGGCCTTATAGTGACCCTTTAAGTTTGGACTACTGCTGTCAAATTACATCTGGCCATTTCTTTTTACATATTACATTTATGTGCTTAGTTATGTGCTTTTATGGACAAGACAGTGAAGTTATGCAGGAGGACAGTGGGTTGAAAGAGAGCTGGACTAGGTAGGCCTCCATAACATGGTTACTCTGAGCCATCACCTCTCCCAGGTCAATGACGAAGCAGTCGTTGTTGTTGAAACTTCTCCAATCCAAGTCAACCTCCCGGGCCCTGATGCTGCGTCGTCCCCTGATGTGCAGCAGGCGTTTCACATCCGAAGTATTGGTTACGACGTGCGTGAAGCCAGAGGACACGCCCCCTTTCTGCACAGGAAGAGCAGAGAAGGGCGAGGTTGAGGCAGTAGTACACCAGACATACCATAATACCAACATAACAACAAAGAGACCAAGTCGCTATACACACAGTTGCTGGTTCAGAGTTCCCTTGAGCAAGCTTTGAGTGGCTGTATGGGAACTTCTACACAGACAGTAGTATTTTAACATAATCAAACCATAATAAGTATGCATTTACATAAAGCAGACCTAATAGGATGGGTCCTCACTAGTTTATGCACTAATAAACCGCCACTAATGTCTTTGATGTATTTATTATTATTATTATTATTATTATTATTATTATTGTTATTATTATTATTATTATTATTATTATTATTATTATTATTATTATTATTATTATTATTATTAATCTAATTATAGGACAATAATCCTGTTTTAAACTGGTTTATTCATTTGAAATTAATAGGGGCGTGCCTTGTACTTGATGCCATGCTTGAAGTAACCCGTGAAGACGTTAGACTCGTAGTCCTGGGTCTCGCGGTACTGAACGGGAGCCCCATTCAGGGCGTTGTCCAACTGAATGGCATAGATGGCGGCTGCTCCTGTCTCATCCTGTGAACTCTCACTCCCTGTTCAAACACATTTCTTTAATGTTAAAATGGCTTTAGGTAAGATTTGAGAGTTGCAAAGAGAGAGAAAGCTGTGGTCCTCATAGCTGTGGTACAGATATGAGGACCACATATTCTCAGACAACAACAACAACAACAACAACAACAACAACAATAATAATAATATTTCGCCAACTAAAATGCATCACATATTTTTTTGAGATGTGATAACTATCATATATCACATCTGTGATATATTCTATGTGTAGGTTGAAAGCATATCTCTCACCAAACCACATGTGGATGTTGTGCGACAGCAGCTTGGTGGTGTGCAGCACGATGTAGGCGTCCCCGGTGAAGAAGGTCCCATGGGCCGCTGTGGGGACGGGCTGCGGGTCCATCTTCACCAGGCGCCACACCTGCAGCCCTGGCTTCTGGCCCGCACTCTGGAACTCCTTGTGCGTCATGAGGTTCTGGGGATTTCAATATAATATATATATATATATATATATATATATATATATATATATATATATATATATATATATATATATACATATATATATATATATATATAATATGCAAAAAATAAATACATTAATTAATTAAAAAAAATATATATATATATATATATATATATGCAAAAAAAATTAAAAACAGTAGGCCTATGGTGTCAACAATGCCTAAAAACGCAGTATAGGCCTAGATGAACTCAAATGAAGTAGGCCTTACATTGAATTACATTGTTGCTTTGCAATCAAAGGGACATGGAAGGATTTAAAAAAATAAATCGTCATAGTCCATCAATTGTAATTTCAAGCAGGACCTGTGGTCGAGGTGGAAAATATTGCACTGTATTCATTATAGGCCTACACTTAACAAAACGTTTTACAATGTTGGATATTAGTTTGGCTGCGGTTTTAACGGTAGCTACCATAAAAACCAAGTGCAGCCATGCATGATTCAACTCTAAAAGCGATGATTCAGCGACGAGCGTGTCGTGCCAAAAATGCAAAGGATTGGAAGCTTGCAACCAGTTGCTGCAGGTTTTTTTTAATAAAACCAGAAAGCAAACTAAAAGATGTCATTCAATGTCTCCAAAATAAACACACACGTTTACCTGGTAGGTAGACCAGAGACGGTTGACAGATGATTGAGTGGAGGTCGTGGAGGTTGATTATTCCCAGATCGTCTCAACAGTTGTCTGCGGTGCGCGCTGCTTTATAAAGCTGTCTACCTACAGGGAGGCGCACCCTCCTGCACCCTCCCCTCCAGCACCCTCCCCTCCTGCAGCCTCCTGCACCCTCCCCATCTGCAGCCTCCTGCACCCTCCCCTCCTGCACCCTCCTGCACCCTCCCCTCCTGCACCCTCCCCTCCTGCACCCTCCTGCACCCTCCTGCACCCTCCCCTCCTGCACCCTCCTGCACCCTCCCCTCCTGCTCCCTCCTGCACCGACCACACCCATCCAAACCACTTATATCCGTGTAGTTTTCCAGGAAGAGAATAAGATGTGTAGGCCTACCTTTCCTTTGTTTGGGTCTTTTTGAAATGCAGTTTGAAGTTATTACAATAATATTTCACAGAACACACTCAAATGGACGGAACCGGTTCCCGTCCTTCACATTGCGCACTGCGCACTTCACAGTGCCCACAATAGATTGACAGTAAGGCAGACGCAAACCGGTTCCAACCATAGGCCTATATCTGTGTAACAAAGGATTAAGGGTAGGGTAAACAAAATGTCAGAGCTTCAATTGTTAGGCCTATAACAGGGGCGGTGTTTGGCACATGAAAACATTGGGGGCCAAGGTAAGTAGGGGGGTCCTAAACCCCCCATTTAACACATTTGATCAACGAATCAAAGGATTAAAATCACTGAACAATTGTACACGTTTGCAGCCTTGTTAATGAACCGGTAAATTACTATTCATTCCCGCCATACAATAACCACAATAACATTTGTTGCAGACTTTTTCTTCCTTGTCTATATTGATAATAAGTAATACTGGAATCAGATCGGGGCTGGACAAAAATGGTTCGGGGCTCAAGTCCCGGTAGCCAGGATCTATCAATTTTTGATAGATCAGGTTGAGCAGGTTGCACAACCGTCCTAATATGACCCAAGCTGGGGATGTTCGCTCATAATTACTAATTGCTTCAGGGGTGGATGATGCAATAGAAGCAGACATGAAACAACATGCGCGTCTTGTAGAGCACAGCATTAACACTGCCATTGTTATCGGTTATATTCCCACTGGTAGAGCAAGGCATTAACACTGCCATGCTAAGAACGTATGCACTCTCAGTATTGTAAGACATTTTGAATAACTTTAAGTTAATTTATTTAAAGCATACCTAAAAAAAGAAGAAGCAACAAAATATAAGGATACAAGTGTCCACCAAATGGCATACACGGTATTATTATTCACAGCTCCGGTGGTGCAGAGGACTTCCCATGGGGGACTATGTTTAGGCCTGTTGTGGGCGGCTCAGCGCGCTAGTTCGCTAACCATGCGGGGGATACGCCCTCGTAGCGACCACAGGTTCGATTCCCTCCTGCGGTCCAATGCTACATGTCATTCCCTCTCTTCTCTTCAATCCCCTTTCCTGTTCATCTTCACCGTCCTGTCCATAAAGGCACACTTATATAACTAAATATAGTATAATATATATATATATATATATAAAGCTATAAAACCAAAAAAAGCAAGCAGAGGTGTCAATCAGTCACATGCACTTGCAGACATGTGTATGGGGTTTTGTTTGAACAGCATCAGCACATTGTGACTCACTGCCAGCAGGACATTCTCTTCTGGAGCATTCCCCGGCACCAAGACTGGGCACGCACCGCCGCGCAGCTAAGTCCAAACACAATGGGTTGCATAACAGCTCGGAGCCAGCCAAGTACCGAAGCGCTGCCCTCGTCCGTCCCGGATACCGCCTGGTGTCTCTTATGAGTGACTTCACTTGATGTTAAGGCCTGGTGTGGTGGAGGATGGAGACACGCACGCACACACGCACGCACACACAATTTTCTTTTCACTGAGAAATCAAGATTCAAGTGATTGCTAGAATTTTGTTTGAACGTCCTCGCCATGGCGACCCTGGTGTACAGAGAGGTCAGCACCTTCCGCGTGGACGGCAACACACACACACACACACACACACACACTGACACAAGCACGTAGCGCAGGGGCGTATAAAGCAAGCCCTGCGACGGCGTTCTCAGGGAACGACGAGAGGATCTCTGCAGAGACATCCACATACCGACCGGGGAGGGATCCTACCTGTACCAACAGGTAATGAAAACTACACCCATCCGTCAGAACTGGAATGAGGCGGTGGCGGTGGCGGCGAGCGTAAGGTGCAATCAGCAGAGATCCGCCAAACCGCCAACATTCAGCCACCTCACGGGTGGTGATTTATCTCTCCGCGGAAGAGACAACTTAACGCCACTGGATCACAAAGGAACGTGAAGTGATGTTTGTTTCGTCACGGAAAACATCTATTTCCAAATCATTTAAAGAAAGACCAAACCAAAAGTAAACAGCCGGGCGTCACAATAATAAGATGTGGGCCCACACTTTATCCCGCAAATTTCAT
>JAOPHQ010005624.1:0-29579 GCA_030340625.1 Merluccius polli | reverse complement strand
TATTTGAACAAACTCCTCCCAGGGGAGTTGTCCCTTGGGCTTCAAAATTCTTCCGTTCACTCACAAGATGTTACTTGAGAAAAGTTGTGCTATTTGCGACTCTACGTCGAAGGGCGTGGCCGTGGCATGCCGTCAAAGTTGGCCATTTTTAATTCAGTGGTATTTTTTTCCGATGTTTGGGAACTAACTCCTCCCAGGGATTTTATCTGTTCTGCTTTAAAATGTGTCAGTACAGTCAGAAGATGGTGCTGAACAAACGTTGTGCTACTTGCGACTGTACGTTGAAGGGCGTGGCCGTGGCGTTCCGTCAAAATTGGTTCTGTGATCTTTTTTTCCAAAGTTTGTGAACAAACTCCCCCCAGGGAATTTGTTTGTTCTGCTTCAAAATCCGTCAGTACAGTTAGAACATGGTGCTGAACAAACCTTGTGATATTTGCGACTCTACGTCAAAGGGCGTGGCCGTGGCATGCCGTCAAAGTTGGCCATTTTGAATTCAGTGGTCTTTTTTCCCAGTGTTTGTGAACAAACTCCCCAGGGAATTTGTTTGTTCTGCTTCAAAATCCATCAGTACAGTCAGAAGATGGTGCTGAACAAACATTGTGCTCCTTGCGACTCTACGTCAAAGGGCGTGGCCGTGGCGTTCCGTCAAAGTTGGTTCTGTGGTCTTTTTTTCCAATGTTTGTGACCAAACTCCCCCCAGAGAATTTGTTTGTTCTGCTTCAAAATCCATCAGTGCAATCAGAACATGGTGCTAAACAAAGCTTGTGATATTTGCGACTCTACGTCAAAGGGCGTGTCCATGGCGTGCCGTCAAAGTTGGCCATTTTGAATTCAGTGGTCTTTTTTCCCAATGTTTGTGAACAAACTCCCCCCAGGGAATTTGTTTGTTCTGCTTCAAAATCCATCAGTACAGTCAGAAGATGGTGCCGAACAAACATTGTGCTCTTTGCGACTCTACGTCACAGGGCGTGTCCGTGGCGTATCGTCAAAGTTGGCCACTTTGAATGGAATGTCAAACTGATGCGATTTGTGCCATTCCCTGACCCTAATGTTAGCTACTACGCGTCTCCCTGGGAACGCCTCGGGCTACCGCACACTGCATGGACCGCGTCGGACGCCAACCTGTCGCGACACTATCCACGACACGCCCCGACGGACTCGGCGAGGTCCCGCACACAGCTCCTTGGAGCTTTAATTAGGGACCGAGCCAGTGAAACTGGAAGGTCCCTATTGAAATTGCTTCGTTTATTAGGGACCGAGCCAGTGAAACTGGAAGGTCCCTATTGAAATTGCTTCGTTTATTCTTATTCTTATTATTAGCGACTTTGTCGGCGATTTGCACCATCTCAACGTAAACATTTGACTGTTTTTATTTGGCAAAGTTACCAGGCCTGGTGAAAACTTATATATTCTATGCGTCACGTTCATGTCGCACACTTGGAAGACCACTAGGTGGCGCTATTTTTGACCAAATTCCGTAACACTCATAACTCCGGCATACTTGGTCGCACATTCATAAACCTTATATCCACACATGCAGGACACATTGCTGCACCTCCTCATATAGGCCACGCCCACTTCCGCCTACATTTTTTTTTCGCTACAGCGCGAAAACTCGCAAATACTACGTCTACAGGTTCCAACTATGCGCCTTTCTCTGATTCGCACGAAACTTCACAGGTAGCATCTCCAGACTGTCCCATGAAAAAAAGTAATTGGAAGTATTTTGATATTTCAAAAATTAAGCGCGCTATAAATATTTTAATTTGTGTAAATTTTACGTCAAAAAAGCAAGTGCACCATTTCTCCACTTTCGTATGTTTGTTCGACACCAAACTTTAGTCAATAGTTCCATATACCTCCATTAACCATCTAACAAATTTTCAGACCATCGCCACTAGGTGGCGCTCTTTAAAATTAAGAAGTTTATATCTCCACATCGGCAAGTGCGATTTAAACGAAACTTGGTACGATGATAGCACATGGCTCCCTGAGGCTTACGTTAAAACGAGAACAAAATTCCGCCACTAGGTGGCGCTCTAATGTCAGCATAAATCACTGTACAAAGACCGTAATAGTTATGAATATGAAATTCACAGGACATGTGTAGACTAGTGCCCGGAGCTCAGGTACCAAAAATCATGTTTGTCGTGGTTGTAGCGCCCCCTACAGGAATTTTAAAAAGCAGCCCCGACACCCCGTTTCACGGATATTTATGAAACTCGGTAGGCTCGTGTATCCGTCCAAGACCTACAAAAAAGCCTCTTGGACCCATACCCCAAAACCCACCGGAAGTCAGATATTTAAATTTCAATTTTTGTCATTTTTCAATTTTCGCCTCCTATTTCAACGAACTCCTCCCAGAGGATTTGTCGCCTGGGCTTCAAATTTTTTTTATCCGTTCAGGAGGTGGAACTTGAGAAAAGTTGTGCTATTTGCGACTCTACGTCGAAGGGCGTGGCCGTGGCGGGCCGTCAAAGTAGGCCATATTCAATTCCGTGATCTTTTTTGCCGTTGTATTTGAACAAACTCCTCCCAGGGGAGTTGTCGCTTGGGCTTCAAAATTCTTCAGTACACTCACAAGATGTTACTTGAGAAAAGTTGTGCTAATTGCGACTCTACATCGAAGGGCGTGGCCGTGGCGTGCCGTCAAAGTTGGCCATTTTTAATTCAGTGGTATTTTTTTCCCATGTTTGGGAACTAACTCCTCCCAGGGATTTTATTTGTTCTGCTTTAAAATGTGTCAGTACAGTCAGAAGATGGTGCTGAACAAACATTGTGCTCCTTGCGACTCTACGTCAAAGGGCGTGGCCGTGGCGTGCCGTCAAAGTTGGACATTTTTCATTCAGTGGTATTTTTTTCCCATGTTTGGGAACTAACTCCTCCCAGGGATTTTATCTGTTCTGCTTTAAAATGTGTCAGTACAGTCAGAAGATGGTGCTGAACAAACGTTGTGCTACTTGCGACTGTACGTTGAAGGGCGTGGCCGTGGCGTTCCGTCAAAATTGGTTCTGTGATCTTTTTTTCCAAAGTTTGTGAACAAACTCCCCCCAGGGAATTTGTTTGTTCTGCTTCAAAATCCATCAGTACAGTCAGAAGATGGTGCTGAACAAACATTGTGCTCCTTGCGACTCTACGTCAAAGGGCGTGGCCGTGGCGTTCCGTCAAAGTTGGTTCTGTGGTCTTTTTTTCCAATGTTTGTGACCAAACTCCCCCCAGAGAATTTGTTTGTTCTGCTTCAAAATCCATCAGTGCAATCAGAACATGGTGCTAAACAAAGCTTGTGATATTTGCGACTCTACGTCAAAGGGCGTGTCCGTGGCGTGCCGTCAAAGTTGGCCATTTTGAATTCAGTGGTCTTTTTATCCAGTGTTTGTGAACAAACTCCCCCCAGGGAATTTGTTTGTTCTGCTTCAAAATCCATCAGTACAGTCAGAAGATGGTGCCGAACAAACATTGTGCTCTTTGCGACTCTACGTCACAGGGCGTGTCCGTGGCGTATGGTCAAAGTTGGCCACTTTGAATGGAATGTCAAACTGATGCGATTTGTGCCATTCCCTGACCCTAATGTTAGCTACTACGAGTCTCCCTGTGAACGCCCCGGTCTACCGCACACTGCATGGACCGCGTCGGACGCCAACCTGTCGCGACACTATCCACGACACGCCCCGACGGACTCGGCGAGGTCCCGCACACAGCTCCTTGGAGCTTTAATTAGGGACCGAGCCAGTGAAACTGGAAGGTCCCTATTGAAATTGCTTCGTTTATTATTATTATTATTTTAGCGACTTTGACGGCGATTTGCACTATCTCAACGTATACATTTGACTGTTTTTATTTGGCAAAGTTGTCGGGGCTGGTGAAAAATTATATATTCTATGCGTCACTTTCATGTCGCACACTTGGAAGACCACTAGGTGGCGCTATTTTTGACCAAATTCCGTAATGCTCATAACTCCTGCATACTTGGTCGCACATTCATAAACCTTATATCCACACATGCAGGACACATTGCTGCACCTCCTCATATAGGCCACGCCCACTTCCGCCTACATTTTTTTTTCGCTACAGCGCGAAAACTCGCAAATAATACGTCCATAGGTTCCAACTATGCGCCTTTCTTTGATTCGCACGAAACTTCACAGGTAGCATCTCCAGACTGTCCCATGAAAAAAAGTAATTCAAAGTTTTTTAATATTTCAAAAAATAAGCGCGCTATAAATATTTTAATTTGTGTAAATTTTACGTCAAAAAAGCAAGTGGACCATTTCTCCACTTTGGTATGTTTGTTCGACACCAAACTTTAGTCAATAGTTCCGTATACCTCCATAAAGCATCGTACAAATTTTCAGACCATCGCCACTAGGTGGCGCTCTTTAAAATTAAGAAGTTTATATCTCCACATCGGCAAGTGCGATTTAAACGAAACTTGGTACGATGATAGCACATGGCTCCCTGAGGCTTACGTTAAAAGGAGAAAAAAATTCCGCCACTAGGTGGCGCTCTAATGTCAGCATAAATCACTGTACAAAGACCGTAATAGTTATGAATATGAAATTCACAGGACATGTGTAGACTAGTGCCCGGAGCTCAGGTACCAAAAATCATGTTTGTCGTGGTTGTAGCGCCCCCTACAGGAATTTTAAAAAGCAGCCCCGACACCCCGTTTCACGGATATTTATGAAACTCGGTAGGCCCATGTAACAGTCCAAGACCTACAAAAAAGCCTCTTGGACCCATACCCCAAAACCCACCGGAAGTCAGATATTTTCATTTCAATTTTTGACATTTTTCAATTTTCGCCTCCTATTTCAACGAACTCCTCCCAGAGGATTTGTCGCCTGGGCTTCAAATTTTTTTTATCCATTCAGGAGGTGGAACTTGAGAAAAGTTGTGCTATTTGCGACTCTACGTCGAAAGGGCGTGGCCGTGGCGGGCCGTCAAAGTAGGCCATATTCAATTCCGTGATCTTTTTTGCCGTTGTATTTGAACAAACTCCTCCCAGGGGAGTTGTCCCTTGGGCTTCAAAATTCTTCAGTTCACTCACAAGATGTTACTTGAGAAAAGTTGTGCTAATTGCGACTCTACATCGAAGGGCGTGGCCGTGGCGTGCCGTCAAAGTTGGCCATTTTTAATTCAGTGGTATTTTTTTCCCATGTTTGGGAACTAACTCCTCCCAGGGATTTTATTTGTTCTGCTTTAAAATTTGTCAGTACAGTCAGAAGATGGTGCTGAACAAACATTGTGCTCCTTGCGACTCTACGTCAAAGGGCGTGGCCGTGGCGTTCCGTCAAAGTTGGTTCTGTGGTCTTTTTTTCCAATGTTTGTGACCAAACTCCCCCCAGAGAATTTGTTTGTTCTGCTTCAAAATCCATCAGTGCAATCAGAACATGGTGCTAAACAAAGCTTGTGATATTTGCGACTCTACGTCAAAGGGCGTGTCCATGGCGTGCCGTCAAATTTGGCCATTTTGAATTCAGTGGTCTTTTTTTCCAATGTTTGTGAACAAACTCCCCCCAGGGAATTTGTTTGTTCTGCTTCAAAATCCATCAGTACAGTCAGAACATGGCGGTAAACAAAGCTTGTGATATTTGCAACTCTACGTCAAAGGGCGTGTCCATGGCGTGCCGTCAAAGTTGGCCATTTTGAATTCAGTGGTCTTTTTTCCCAATGTTTGTGAACAAACTCCCCCCAGGGAATTTGTTTGTTCTGCTTCAAAATCCATCAGTCCAGTCAGAAGATGGTGCCGAACAAAAATTGTGCTCTTTGCGACTCTACGTCAAAGGGCGTGTCCGTGGCGTATCGTCAAAGTTGGCCATTTTGAATGGAATGTCAAACTGATGCGATTTGTGCCATTCCCTGACCCTAATGTTGGCTACTACGAGTCTCCCTGTGAACGCCCCGGTCTACCGCACACTGCATGGACCGCGTCGGACGCCAACCTGTCGCGACACTATCCACGACACGCCCCGACGGACTCGGCGAGGTCCCGCACACAGCTCCTTGGAGCTTTAATTAGGGACCGAGCCAGTGAAACTGGAAGGTCCCTATTGAAATTGCTCTGTTTATTATTATTATTCTTTTTGGGCCTCTTTGCCGGCGATTTGCACCATCTCAACGTATACGAAAACTCTTTTTTATTTGGCAAAGTTGTCGGGGCTGGTGAAAAATTATATATTCTATGCGTCACGTTCATGTCGCACACTTGGAAGACCACTAGGTGGCGCTATTTTTGACCAAATTCCGTAATGCTCATAACTCCTGCATACTTGGTCGCACATTCATAAACCTTATATCCACACATGCACGAAACATTGCTGCACCTCCTCATATAGGCCACGCCCACTTCCGCCTACATTTTATTTCCGCTACAGCGCGAAAACTCGCAAATACTACGTCCATAGGTTCCAACTATGCGCCTTTCTCTGATTCGCACGAAACTTCACACGTAACATCTCCAGACTGTCCCATGAACAAAAGTAATTGGAAGTATTTTGATATTTCAAAAAATAAGCGCGCTATAAATATTTTAATTTGTGTAAATTTTACGTCAAAAAAGCAAGTGGACCATTTCTCCACTTTGGTATGTTTGTTCGACACCAAACTTTGGTCAATAGTTCCTCATACCTCCCTTAACCATCGTACACATTTTCAGACCATCGCCACTAGGTGGCGCTCTTTAAAATTAAGAAGTTTATATCTCCACATCGGCAAGTGCGATTTCAACGAAACTTGGTAGGATGGTAGCACATTGCTCCCTGAGGCTTACGTTAAAAGGAGAAAAAAATTCCGCCACTAGGTGGCGCTCTAATGTCAGCATAAATCACTGTACAAAGACCGTAATAGTTATGAATATGAAATTCACAGGACATGTGTAGACTAGTGCCCGGAGCTCAGGTACCAAAAATCATGTTTGTCGTGGTTGTAGCGCCCCCTACAGGAATTTTAAAAAGCAGCCCCGACACCCCGTTTCACGGATATTTATGAAACTCGGTAGGCCCATGTAGCAGTCCAAGACCTACAAAAAAGCCTCTTGGACCCATACCCCAAAACCCACCGGAAGTCAGATATTTAAATTTCAATTTTTGTCATTTTTCAATTTTCGCCTCCTATTTCAACGAACTCCTCCCAGAGGATTTGTTGCCTGGGCTTCAAATATTTTTTTATCCATTCAGGAGGTGGAACTTGAGAAAAGTTGTGCTATTTGCGACTCTACGTCGAAAGGGCGTGGCCGTGGCGGGCCGTCAAAGTAGGCCATATTCAATTCCGTGATCTTTTTTGCCGTTGTATTTGAACAAACTCCTCCCAGGGGAGTTGTCGCTTGGGCTTCAAAATTCTTCAGTACACTCACAAGATGTTACTTGAGAAAAGTTGTGCTAATTGCGACTCTACATCGAAGGGCGTGGCCGTGGCGTGCCGTCAAAGTTGGCCATTTTTAATTCAGTGGTATTTTTTTCCCATGTTTGGGAACTAACTCCTCCCAGGGATTTTATTTGTTTTGCTTTAAAATTTGTCAGTACAGTCAGAAGATGGTGCTGAACAAACATTGTGCTCCTTGCGACTCTACGTCAAAGGGCGTGGCCGTGGCGTTCCGTCAAAGTTGGTTCTGTGGTCTTTTTTTCCAATGTTTGTGACCAAACTCCCCCCAGAGAATTTGTTTGTTCTGCTTCAAAATCCATCAGTACAGTCAGAACATGGTGCCGAACAAACATTGTGCTCTTTGCGACTCTACGTCACAGGGCGTGTCCGTGGCGTATGGTCAAAGTTGGCCACTTTGAATGGAATGTCAAACTGATGCGATTTGTGCCATTCCCTGACCCTAATGTTGGCTACTACGAGTCTCCCTGTGAACGCCCCGGTCTACCGCACACTGCATGGACCGCGTCGGACGCCAACCTGTCGCGACACTATCCACGACACGCCCCGACGGACTCGGCGAGGTCCCGCACACAGCTCCTTGGAGCTTTAATTAGGGACCGAGCCAGTGAAACTGGAAGGTCCCTTTTGAAATTGCTTCGTTTATTATTATTCCTATTATTATTATTATTTTTCAGCCGATTCCCTGCGTTTTTCATACCCTGAATATATAAAAAATGTATTTTTATTTGCCAAAGTTGTCGGGCCTGGTGAAAACTTATATATTCTATGCGTCACGTTCATGTCGCACACTTGGAAGACCACTAGGTGGCGCTGTTTTTGAGCAAAATCCGTAACGCTCATAACTCCCGCATACTTGGTCGCACATTCATAAACCTTATATCCACACATGCAGGATACATTGCTGCACCTCCTCATATAGGCCACGCCCACTTCCGCCTACATTTTTTTTTCGCTACAGCGCGAAAACTCGCAAATACTACGTCTATAGGTTCCAACTATGCGCCTTTCTCTGATTCGCACGAAACTTCACATGTATCATCTCCAGACTGTCCCATGAAAAAAAGTTATTGGAAGTATTTTGATATTTCAAAAAATAAGCGCGCTATAAATATTTTAATTTGTGTAAATTTTACGTCAAAAAAGCAAGTGGACCATTTCTCCACTTTGGTATGTTTGTTCGACACCAAACTTTGGTCAATAGTTCCTCATACCTCCCTTAACCATCGTACACATTTTCAGACCATCGCCACTAGGTGGCGCTCTTTAAAATTAAGAAGTTTATATCTCCACATCGGCAAGTGCGATTTCAACGAAACTTGGTAGGATGGTAGCACATTGCTCCCTGAGGCTTACGTTAAAAGGAGAAAAAAATTCCGCCACTAGGTGGCGCTCTAATGTCAGCATAAATCACTGTACAAAGACCGTAATAGTTATGAATATGAAATTCGCAGGACATGTGTAGACTAGTGCCCGGAGCTCAGGTACCAAAAATCATGTTTGTCGTGGTTGTAGCGCCCCCTACAGGAATTTTAAAAAGCAGCCCCGACACCCCGTTTCACGGATATTTATGAAACTCGGTAGGCCCATGTAACAGTCCACGACCTACAAAAAAGCCTCTTGGACCCATACCCCAAAACCCACCGGAAGTCAGATATTTTAATTTCAATTTTTGACATTTTTCAATTTTCGCCTCCTATTTCAACGAACTCCTCCGAGGGGATTTGTCGCCTGGGCTTCAAATTTTTTGTATACGTTCAGGAGGTGGAACTTGAGAAAAGTTGTGCTATTTGCGACTCTACGTCGAAGGGCGTGGCCGTGGCGGGCCGTCAAAGTAGGCCATATTCAATTCCGTGATCTTTTTTGCCGTTGTATTTGAACAAACTCCTCCCAGGGGAGTTATCGCTTGGGCTTCAAAATTCTTCAATACACTCACAAGATGTTACTTGAGAAAAGTTGTGCTAATTGCGACTCTACATCGAAGGGCGTGGCCGTGGCGTGCCGTCAAAGTTGGCCATTTTTAATTCAGTGGTATTTTTTTCCCATGTTTGGGAACTAACTCCTCCCAGGGATTTTATCTGTTCTGCTTTAAAATGTGTCAGTACAGTCAGAAGATGGTGCTGAACAAACGTTGTGCTACTTGCGACTCTACGTCAAAGGGCGTGGCCGTGGCGTTCCGTCAAAGTTGGCTTCTGTGAGTCTTTTTTTCCAATGTTTGTGAACAAACTCCCCCCAGGAGATTTGTTTGTTCTGCTTCAAAATCCATCAGTACAGTTAGAACATGGTGCTGAACAAACCTTGTGATATTTGCGACTCTACGTCAAAGGGCGTGGCCGTGGCGTTCCGTCAAAGTTGGTTCTGTGGTCTTTTTTTCCAATGTTTGTGACCAAACTCCCCCCAGAGAATTTGTTTGTTCTGCTTCAAAATCCATCAGTACAGTTAGAACATGGTGCTGAACAAACCTTGTGATATTTGCGACTCTACGTCAAAGGGCGTGTCCTTGGTGTGTCGTCAAAGTAGACATTTTGAATGGAATGTCAAACTGTGCTGCAATTTGTGCCATTCCCTAACTCTAATGTTAGCTACGTCTCCCTGTGCTATTAAATGTGAGCAATTCACACAATTACACAATTAATAAAACAAATAAAACACATTAACAATATATAATACAAAAACATGCTTATTATATAACAATTCTAATAACAACTACATCAATAACTAAACAATTCATATTTAATGTTACCATGATAGACAGCTACAGTTTTTACTATTGTCATTTAGTTATATGTGGTCTTACATGTAAATGCCAAAACTATCAGCAGGACACCACAGGGAATCGAACCCCATCCCAGTAAACTAGGAGTACCATTACTAGTGTCTTTTTTTGGTTTTTGACATCACATGAAAGGTTAAGCCAATCATAGACCACTGTGTGTTGTAATAATAATTTTGCAGTCATAGACCACTATGTGTATCTTATGTGTTGTAATAACATGTTTAGAGTCATAGACCACTATGTGTTGTAATGTTATCTTATGTGTTGTAATAACATGTTTACAGTCATAGACCACTATGTGTAGTAATATTATGTAAAAAAAAAAAAACATGTATACAAAAAATACATGGAAAAAACACAACAAAAAATATTTACACAATTCATAAAAAGAAAAAAGAAACAAACAACAATATAAAAAAATAAATATATTTAAAATATATATATATATATTAAATACAAAATTCTAATAACAACATTACTAAAACATGCATGTTCAATGTTAGCATGATAGACAGAAGATATTCCAGTTGTCCTTATTCCTGTTCCAAAATCCTAGATGTAAATGAACATAGAATCCCTTCATGGTCACTGAAATATGTCGGCAAGACAACAGCCTCTACATCATAGTGTGTTGTTTTGACATACACATGATCAATTAATGTGCCTTTTTCTGTTGTTGCTTGTTTGACAATTTGGATAAAGCCTTTGTCAGTCATTAATTTGCTGATACTTGATGATTTCAATATGTTGTCATTGAAATCTCCCATGACAGCAATTGTGCTACTTTGGTCAATTAGCCAATCAACTAAGTTTTCAAGGTTTTCTTTAAACAAAGTTATGGTGTAAGATGGTGGTCGATAAATAACTGCAATTAATATATTGTATGTAGTGCAGTTGTAAACCAAACATTCTAAATTTACATGAGGTACCTTGATAATACTGTATGCCAAATTGTCTGCACTATAAATGCCAACTCCACCATGTTGTTGGTCTTGAATTTCTTTGAATAAAGGGTTGCTGCTATTGTATGACAAACTCCTTGGATGATTGTGAAAAGCATAACCATCCATTTTTACAGTTTCCAATGAGGACACTGCAGGCAGCCATGTTTCAGTAACAGCAATACAGTTAAGCTGCAGATGCTGTGTACACAAAGCCAAATCAGTTACATGTTGAGTCAAATTTTGCACATTCATCAAAAACACATTAAAAGATGTTGCAGTAGAATTACAACCTGTATCATTTGTGACCAAGAAGGGAGGCATGGTTGCAATTGCAGCTTGAATGTTGTCTTTGCAATATATGGCTTTCTCGTGAAAATCCTGAATAACTAAACCAGACAAACTTCTAACTCGACTTAAAGCCACATATGCTTGACCAGCTGCAAAGATTTTCTTTAGCGAAACTACCGCTTTATCTACTGTAAGTCCTTGGACTTTATGGACTGTACAAGCCCAGGCAAGCTTGAGCGGAAATTGGCGGCGCAATCCACCATGTTTTGTTACCCTTTCTTCTTCTGCTTCAATGCCCGTGGAACCCATTTCAACTGCGGCAGCAAATGCAGAGCAACTCCTCCTTTTAGTTCCCACTTGATCTTCATCAAACTTTACATAAATCATTTTCGGGAACTTGTCATCGTTATCTGGATAAACTACATGTGTGACTGTGCCGCACACACCGTTCACTAAACCATCATCCACATCCAGATTTTTTAACAGCATTACACGGGCACCTACCCCCAAAACCAGTGTCTGATCCAGAGACGTATTGTTTGTGTGGGTATGATGTCCTTCCTTCAACACAAGCTTGCCTGTTGTTTTACTGTTTACAAAATCTTTGGCCTCAATCTGAACATAGTCAGGACAACTCTTGAATAACTGTTGAATGTTATGGCAACTTACTTGTTTATTGGTTGGGAAAATATGTAAATCTGAGCTGTCTTCACCGGTTTCACAATGCTGTAATAATTGTATGTCTGAATCTAGCATGGGGTTCCCTTTTGAACGACATCTAATCCTATTCAACAACTCTGCAAACACAACATCTTTTTGTCGGACAATAGTTTTCAGTTCAACAATCTGAAACTGTGTCCACAAGCCTACACTATCGTCATCTAAATACAACGGTTTCCCTTTCACTGGAGGCAACTGATAAAAATCTCCAACTGCAATTACGCTAACATTTCCAAATGGGGAATAGTCGCCACACTGTTTAATTTGTCTTAAACGTCCATGGATGTAGGCCAATAGTTTATGATCAACCATGGAGATTTCATCAATTATCACTATCTGCAAGTTACTATATTTGGCACGCAAAGAATTGAGCTTTTCCTCACCCAGTGGCGTGTAAGGCAAACGTACATCTTTACCAATGCCAAATGAACTGTGAATAGTACCTGCACGTAAATTGTGTGCAGCTATCCCCGTAGGAGCAGTTAGCAAAACAGAAATGTCGTCCGGATTGCGACACCCTCTCGACAACAACCTCATTGCCTCATACTGTATAGCCTTGATTAAGTGGCTCTTACCTGTCCCTGCACCACCTGTAACAAAAACGCGCAACGGAGCTATTTTTTCACCATTAACTTTACTTAAACACCACTGTCTAATCTGGTAAAAGATAGCGAGCTGTGTGTCATTAAGGGATCTAATTAAGGCCAAGCCATCACTTCTACACAGGACATTCTGTCTTTTCTCTAAATGAGAAACCTGCCTATTGCTAACCGCTAAATCCGGAATACCTTCTACTGGCTCATCTGAAGGATGTTCATTGTCGTTACGTTCCTCCAAACACTGGAGACGCTCCTGTTCTTGCTCTGGGCAGAGCTCACACCAGGCGTCTTCCAGAACTGCCCCAGGGTCCACCGAATTTTGGATGTTATCCAGTTCATCACCATTAATTTCAAATCTGCTGCGATTTGTATCCACAATTGACTTAACCGAATGCAGTCCATCATTTAACCCCACGTGACCATGACTATAGAACTGTTCAAACGTTTCGTAACCTGGTGGTTTCAGGTGCATGTCTGTGCGAAATGGTAAAAACAACTGCATAATACTCTGGTGAAACAACTCTGGATTCTTGGTTTCTGAAAAGCGCACATAACGAACAACTGCAGGTTCAGAACGTGTTCTTTTCAAAATGAAGCCACAATTGTTCTGTAGTTCTACCCTGTTGACAGACATCTCGGATTTGCTCAAAACACGGTACTCTGAAGCAAAAGTTGCCATACACATATCGTTAAAGGTACCATCTCTTGGCCTATTCTTATATCTGTCAACAGAACTAGTCATCCACATATCTTCTGTGGTAAGATCATCTGATGATGCTTTCTGTTTTAACACGGATAATGGCAAACTCATTTTAACATTATTATCTCCGACAGGAACAAAAACTACTTTCCTAGAACACTCCTTCAGATGCATGCCAGTCAACCTGTAGACAGCCTCTTGTGCACACAAATCCCGATTGTGTAAATACACACTTCCTAAACGTTTTAGTGCATCTTTAGCACTGCTACTTTTGTCCTTAGCTACTTCCCTCTGTGCATTTGCTAATAACAGTCCCATCTCGCGCTCTGCTTTTGAAATGTAGGAAATAATGTACACTACACAAGCATACGCGTCAACAACATATTGGATATCAATATTCGCATTCCAACATTTTAAAAGTGGTTTACTGTATTGATTAATCCAAACCTCATTAGCTTGCCTTCTTAAAACAACGTGCGTCTTCTTAGCAGAAACATTGTAAGCCCTCTCAAATCTCCTTTGATTTATTTTTAAATGACTAAACAACTGCTCTACACTGTCAAAACTGGCATTGTCATCTGAAAGGGCATCTTTAATTTTTGTCAGGATGCTATTTGCAATTTGTTTTTCTAGTATTTTGTTCTTCTTCCTAAGTTTGCATGCACAATCTGCCAATTGGTCTGCTCCATCCATCTGACATGTGCATGCCTTATCCCCCTCCTGGTCTTCAAAAGGGCGAGATATAAAAGTTCTCGCAGACGGTGGCTTAGGAAAATTAAAACGGCAAACAGTGTTGTTTTTCTTGCATGTTTTGGAATGCCGTTTGGAATGCTTCTGCACAGATGAAACTATGTCCAATAGTGTGTCATCTTCTGCAGGTAATTCGCATGCAACGTATTTATCAATAAACTGAATTACCTCTTCATCAGTATTTTTATCAATTATCGGTGCATTTTCTATCCAAAACAGGCAGTGAACATGTGGTGAACCACGCTGCTGGAATTCAACCCTATAGAAATAATCTTTTATTTTGCCAATAGGATTAGATGGAGACATTAAAACCTCTTTCAAAAAACAATGCCAGCGAAAATCAAACATCCTCGCTGCAGTAACAGGATTACGCCGCAAAAGATCACATCTATCTGCCCACTCGAGCTGTTCGGCTGTCTCTGTCCTACCTTCCTGTTTCAATATGCTACTCAAAAGATTCTTCCACCGCAAATCAGCAGAAGAAAAAGAACAAAACCACGTCGGGACCCCCAGCTGACGAACACAAGCTAACAAATCACGCTGCACGCCCTGCCAAAAAGATGGGGTACCTCTAATAGGTTTGAGAAAGCGATACCCATCATCAAACTGCAGAAACTGCTTAAACTGTTCTTCATCATTTAATAGATTTGACGATATCTTTTTAAATTGACCCCCTTTTCCCTTCCGCAATGCTATTGACACATTTGACACAACCTGTTGAACCTCAGACATGTACTGAGCATAGAAGATATAGTCAACATTTTGTGCAAATCTACCATCAGCATGTAAAATACGATTATTAAAATACCGGCACAAAGTCAAGCGATGAGATCTGCTATCATGGTATGTCCCAGATCCGGTGGGAAACATCCCTGGGAAACACTTTGCTTCATTTGAATGATCAGACAACATCTTGACAGGAGTGTTGCCTTCTCCTGGAGCTAAATTTAATACGTTATCAAAATATTGATCAAGTGCTTCTTGACCAATGTCAACAGGCATAAGACAAGTGTCCTGAAACATACAATGTTGTTGTCTGTCATGCAAAAGCTCATCTTCCTCAGCAGCAACAACAGCATTACTGTCATCATTACCATCTACTGCTATACTCTCCTGCTCTGCCACACTCTCTTGTTCCCTACAAAAGCCATTTAACCACGCTTCATTAAATTCTACATCCTTATAATGTACATTAGTCCGTTTCAAATACTGCAATGCTTGTTTGATGCGCATACTATCCACATACTGATACTCATAATGCCCTTTGTATGTGAGCTTGCGTTTCAGTTTTACAGGTATCAAAGATTCGTCCATGTCTGAACGCGGCAGCAAATTGCTCGTCTGTACAATATTAGCAGGAACACACGTTACAGGCCCATGGACGCCATTTTGCCCACCTTTAGGCAACGCCAACAGCTTCATGAACGGAATATGCAGCGCAATTAAATGTTGCTCTAAACTATTCAAGCATGCCAATTCTGGTGGAATAGAAGATGTTGCCAAATTATTTAAAGCAGATTCAGGAGGCATTGTACCCCTACTAATTTTACCGTGACAGGTGAAACAAATCCACAACTGACCCCTAGCTGTATCTAACCACTGACAAGGCAATACACAATCTGTACTACATTTATGCAAATATTCTTCACTAATACATTTACTTGCAATTAAACCTATTTCTTTTCTTTTACTATAATCCTCCATGCTACAACATAAAACTTGAGTTCTAAACAGCTTTCTGAAACACACACAACAGACAAAATCCGGGCCATCATTTACTTTAGCCAAAAACTGCTGCATAACTACATCAAACTCAGTCAATGTTGCCTTTATATGTTGCCTCTTTAATTTGATATGTGCAATAACACGCTGCCTATATTGACGATTCCCATGATATTTCTTTCTACTCATGGATTTCACATTCAGCCTGTGAGACTTATTTGTACGATATTTAACTTTACTCATTTCCTTTACTTTGTCCCTGTGAGACTTATTTGTACGATATTTAGTTGTACTCATTTCCTTTACTTTGTCCCTGTGAGACCTATTTGTACGATATTTAGTTGTACTCATTTCCTTTACTTTGTCCCTGTGAGACCTATTTGTACGATATTTAGTTGTACTCATTACCTTCAATGTGTTCCTGTGATACATATTTGTACGATATTTAGTTGTACTCATTTCCTTCAATTTCTCCTTGTAATACATTTTCCCCTGATAATCGATTTTTCTCTTTTCTAGAAAATGTTCCCTGTTTCCATGATAATTTATTTTATTTTGTAACTTTTTCCTTAACAAATGCTTAGATGGAGACACCTTACTTGGGGATTGAGCTTCTACAGATAATGTACTACACTGCAGGTTTATTACATTTGGTTCAATAATGTCTACTTCAGCTTCACAAATTGAGGATGCAGCTGAAGTCACATTGTCTGCAATACTACTACGTTTTCTAAAATTATACCTACCCACTTTGCAATACCCATAGCAACACTGCATGTTTGGCTGCTGAACACAAACAACAGTCTCATAATGGTTACCATTACAGTTTTCTAAATAAATTCCCTGATATGACAACGGCCTGTCCTTACAACTATATTCAAGCCAGCGACCGTCACAGTAAGTGAATATACTTACTCCAAAAAAGTCTGCTGCTGCTTGAATCTCTACTTCAGTGGCCCAACTACCGACATAGGCCATTTTTGACACTGTGAGATATTCCTCCATTGAAGAATATTCAGATCTAAAAATACCACCATTGGCTTTCAAATGCTTTACTATAGCAAGTCTAATTTTTCTGTGATGCTTTTGTGTACCACACACAGCCTGACTAACTGCTCTAAAGAAACAGTTACCATCACCAACTATGTTCTCCTTCAGACAAGGAGCACCCAACAGACCAACTTCTGTACAAAGTAAATCTACTTTCTCTGAGACAATATTTAACTGTTTGCACAAAGTTTCTACAACCTCCCCACAAAGCGGTTTAAACTGGAGCCCCTTACTCACAACATCAGCAACAAACACGACATCTGAATTAACCTCAGCATAATCGTTTTTGAACTTCTTTGATGAAGACACGCCCCTTGGACTTTTACGCTTAATACTTGTACTAGGCTGACCCTTGCTTGTACTTGGCTGAACAGGTAAATTACAACCAAACTGACTTCCCCTGCTTTCTACAACTTTAGAACTGGAAAACACATGACTGGGTGAAACTGGACATCTGTGCATTACACAAACACCAGCAATCTCAAACGGTTTGTTTTCAAAATTAGCTGCATATTTGCAGATGTGAGCAAATACATCATCCAGACAAGTGAAGTACACAACAACACTCTTCCCATCGTCATCCAACATCCCATCCACACTGCGTGCATGCGAATCAACCAGAGCAAAATGGCCACCGTGACCAATGATTGCACATGTAGTACCACACACTGTCAGCAAACATGTGTGATATTTACCAAACATCTTAACTAATCCAGATCTAAGACTAGTTGTTAAACCACTATCAATCAAATCACCTGACACTACATCAATATCTCCAGAAACGTACTCCCCATACTCAAAGTCCAATGTCTGTCCATCAATAACAGACTTCAGGGGCAAATCTAAAACACAAAGATGTTTAGACTGCTTACTGTTCACATTGCTGTCTGCTGTTATCTCATTATACAGCTTATCCCCCAAAACTAAAACTTTGTCCAGATTGTCAGTCTGCCATGAAAACACGCTATCAATGGAGTGTTTTGCAAGAGCTACCAAACTGATAGCCATACATTGAGCTCCAGCGTGTTGAAACCGACGGCTATCCCCCTGATGGAACGATCCCCTGACAGAACTAACATTACTCTGTGAACTACCACCCTCAACTACAGCTGCACTTGCAACTGTGACATCAACATCTACATCTATCAGCAATGTAGCACTGTCAATGTCAGGACCAACTAAACCTGCCTTCACAGACAAGCTGCTAATAGCATACCACTCTGCACCCAAAGACCTCCCTAGATCACTGATATGATACATCATATCCAACACGGATGTGTTGAAAACAGCTACAGGCCGACCAACGTGGGAAGCAAACCCAGATGCATCACGAGTACCACAATCAACTAACACAATGTAGTCATTGTGCTGAATAATCACACTAAAGGCACTGTGGAGGTTCAAGAGACACATTCCATCACTCATCAAATGTTCCTGCACTTTTTCAAGTAACGCAGACTCGTCCAAGCCAAAACCTCCGTACACTGATGGACCAATACCAACATCCCACTTCTGGCCAAAAACACTGTGCTGTTTAAAGAACTCACACAGCTCATTTTCAAAGCCACTACTCCTATTTGATTTAGCTACAAAACTAGCCACCTTGGTACCTTCAGAACAAATGTTATCAACATCTCTCCCTTTCCATGTACACACAGGAGAAATGACATGTTTAAGTGCCGCAACAACACTGCACGCAACAGAAACATCAGCAGTTGACGGCGCAACTCTGACATTAGTACCAGAAACAACAGCTACTTGCTGTTTCTCTGCACACATGCAAGACTGAGGATTGCCATCACACTTACCTTTGATGAATCCTGATGGGCTCAGAATTGGAGGATCCGACTTGCTGACCACCGCCTCCACCTCCTCCACCACCGCAACCATTCCATCAGTACAAGAAACATCAGCAGTTGACGGCGCAACCATTGCATCAGTACAAGAAACACCAGCAGTTGACGGCGCAACCATTCCATCAGTACAAGAAACACCAGCAGTTGACGGCGCAACCATTCCATCATTACAAGAAACACCAGCAGTTGACGGCGCAACCATTCCATCAGTACAAGAAACACCAGCAGTTGACGGCGCAACCATTCCATCAAAACAAGAAACACCAGCAGTTGACGGCGCAACCATTCCATCAGTGCAAGAACCATCAGCAGTTGACGGCACAACTCTGACAGTACCAGAACCAAAAGCTACACACTTATCTTTGATGAATCCTGGTGGGCTCAGAATAGGAAGATCCGACCTGCTGACCACCACCTCTCCCACAGCCGTGGTAGACGATGGCTCCAAGGATCTGGTCACAGCAGTTGGAGTTGCATCCACCTACAAACATAATAAAATACATTAACAAAACTGCTATTTTGCATTTGCATAATTGCCAAGTTACTGCAAAGTAAACAAACCATTACGTTATTGGTGTATGCAAATTTAAACTGTACTAATAAGTCATTACATTTATAAAATAAACACAAACCTGGCCCATTGCAAGTCTCCTCCTGCAGGTCACACGCTTCGGTCGCCCTTCCACAACAGGTCTCTGATGTAAGAAATTGAAAACAAACTTTTAGAACAAATATTTCCATTTTTCAAAGGAACAAATACAGTTCTACAAAATCTCACTCAACACATCACATTTTTTATCAAATTACCGGTGAGCCTTGTGGAACAGCTGGGAGGTCAGGGCTCGGAAGACGTGCAGGGAACCACAGCATCCATGGCAGCCAACACGGAACTGCTGAACCGGACAGGATTCAGCGGGATGAAGCACTCCCTCAGCACAATCGGACGTCCGTCCACCTGTGAAATACACATAAAAAATACATATTACTCACAATTGCCATTGCCTAAAAACCATGTACATGGATATACATATCTTAACCATCAAAGTATACTACAAACCTCATGCCGAACCACACGTCGCTTGGGTGGAATAGCACGCTGTTCGTCTGACTGGATCCTCTGCAATGACAAATAGCAATACTTTCATGACAATTTGTGCATGGTGAACATATTTCAAGTAAACTGTACACTGCAAATATCAGTGTGACAAACACAATTTCAATATGCAAATATTACCTTCTTGCCGTTGACCATCTCCATCCACACGTACGGGTCAGAGGGGGCAGGTGAAGGGGGGAGAAACAAAGACCTCTCGGGGAGAGGTTTTTGTTTCCCCACGTTCAGCCCTTCCCTCTGACCCCACAACAAACCTCGGGGGGGTCCTGGGAGCTGGCGCTGTCACCTCCAGATGCATGTAGGCGGCCTGCCACAGCAACTGGGTGAGGATGCCCATCCCATCGACATCGCTCAGGTGAACCTGGAGTGTTACAGGAATACATTTACTATGACATAACATAACATTCAACTACAAATAACTGTAAATTAAAGTTCCTCATGTGCACACAGTATAAACTTATAGATACTTACACCATCTCTGACCCACAGATGCCGCTGCCTGAATGGGAAGTGCTCAAGCGTGGAGTACCTAGGAATACCTAGGAAGACAAAATATATATTAAATATTCATATACCTACATACATCATCATCAGCTATTTACAAAATAATACTTTATAATAGTCATTCAAACACTATCTGACAAACAATGATTCTTTAAACGTGTAACTTCAAGTTCTAATTGAAACATACCCAACGACTTGGCCACAGAATGGAACTCCCGGCTCACGTGGTTCTGCAGTTCCGGGGAAACTGTCAGGCGCGGAACGAAATCCAGCACAAACACCTACAACACAATAACACATAATAAAAACTCACTTTTGTTCAAAACGAGATCCCAATCACATACATAAATGTTACAATGTAACACCTCATTTAAGCATTTCATTTACTAAACACACAATAAATAACACAGAGTATAAACAAAGTAACTTACGTTGTGCCAACGCTCACGCGCGCTGATCAGGAGCTTCCGGAACTCCTCTCCGGCCACAGCGGGGGTGCTGCTGGTCGTCAGGTTGTTGCTGGGGGCCAGGATGCACACTGCGTCCGGGGTCCGGGGCAGTGTGGCATGCAGCAACTCCGTCCTAAGATCGCACGCACTAGCCCCTGGGATTGTCATGATGCCAAAGGAAAGATTTCCCTTTGGCATCATGACATTCCCATCTGCAACAGTGCGCAGATGGGAATCCCCAACGACAAGAACGAACTGGAAAAATAGAAGAACCTATTTAGAAATCACGTTTTGACTAAGAACATTTCTTAACACATTCTTAACAAATAAACAATACATTACCTTCTTATCAACGGAATGAGCTGGTACCACCAGTTTGTGTGTCTTACCAGACACAGAAACAGGGTACTGCCTCGGACGACTGCGGGTCCCCGTACCACGACCTATACACAGACAGACAAAAATAACTCATCAAAAACAAACATTAACCTAATTTACAATTTAACTTCACTGTACACATAGAACTTGATACAAAATGGACACATCAACTGGCTACATACCTTCAACAAACTCAGGACTCGGTGGTAGATGCTCCACCTCCGCTCGAACTGCCTCTCTCCTCCTAGCAGCCACAGAACGACGAAAAGACTTCCCACGTGGCATCTGAAAGCATATAGAAACATACATACATACATACATACATACATACATACATATATACATATACACATATGATTCATTAGTGATGACATTACAACAACACACTTTATGCTCAATGGAAAATTCACATTGTAAACTAATGAAACCTGTAATCACAATTACTACCACACTACAAGTACAGTGAGCTGCCATATGCCACAATACCATGATAAAGAGAGCTGCTGTACACAGATACTAAGCCAAATAAAATCATTAGTTAAATGTACAAGGTGTGATAGGGTGTGGCAATCAGACAATGTACCTTTCATACACAAATTACAACAATGGCCTTTAGTTATGTAAATGGTTGTTTACAGCCAAGTACTCTAACCAGAATTGTTGGCTGAATCACCCATTGAAACAGTTGGTTTCATTATAACTAACCAGGTTAGAGTTATACAGCACAAATAGTACTTACTTACTAGTAGTAGAAATACTAGTACTTACTTACTATTTATGCTGTATAACTCTGACCAGGTTACAGTTATACAGCACAAATAGTAAGTAAGGTAGTTATAATGAAACCAACTGTTTCAATGGGTGATTCAGCCAACAATTCTGGTTACAGTACTTGGCTGTAAACAACCATTTACATAACTAAAGTACCTTTCTTTCATACACAGATTTGGTCGTACACAGATGGCCTTTAGTTATGTAAATGGTTGTTTACAGCCAAGTACTCTAACCAGAGTTTTTGGCTAAATCACCCATTGAAACAGTTGGTTTCATTATAACTACCTTACTTACTATTTGTGCTGTATAACTCTAACCAGAGTTGTTGGCTGAAACACCCATTGAAACAGTTGGTTTCTTTAATTACTACTTTACTTACTATTTGTGCTGTTTACATTACACTTAATCACTTTCCTCAGCTTACTCCTACAAACTCCACATTACTCATTAGTTCAAGGTGTGATAGGGTGTGGCACTCAGACAGATTACCTTTCTTTCATACACAGATTACAACAGTGGCCTTAAGTTATGTAAATGATTGTTTACAGCCAAGTACTCTAACCACAGTTGTTGCCTAAATCACCCATTGAAACAGTTGGTTTCATTATAACTACCTTACTTACTATTGGTGCTGTATAACTCTAACCAGAGTTGTTGGCTGAATCACCCATTGAAACAGTTGGTTTCATTATAACTACCTTACTTACTATTTGTGCTGTATAACTCTAACCTGGTTAGAGTTATACAGCACAAATAGTAAGTAGTGTAGCTGTTTCAATGGGTGATTCAGCCAACAATTCTGGTTAGAGTACTTGGCTGTAAACAACCATTTACATAACTAAAGGCCACTGTTATCATTTGTGTATGAAAGGTACATTGTCTGATTGCCACACCCTATCACACCTTACACTAATGAGTAATGTGGAGTTTGTAGGAGTAAGCTGAGGAAAGTGATTAAGTGTAATGTAAACAGCACAAATAGTAAGTAAAGTAGTCATTAAATAAACCAACTGTTTCAATGGGTGTTTCAGCCAACAACTCAGGTTACAGTTATACAGCACAAATAGTAAGTAAGGTAGTTATAATGAAACCAACTGTTTCAATGGGTGTTTCAGCCAATAACTCTGGTTAGAGTTATACAGCACAAATAGTAAGTAAGGTAGTTATAATGAAACCAACTGTTTCAATGGGTGATTCTTTCAGACAGATTACAACAGTGGCCTTTAGTTATATAAATAATGTTTACAGCCAACTACTCTAACCACAGTTGTTGGCTGAAACACCCATTGAAAAGTTGGTTTCTCTATAACCACTACTTACTATTTGTGCTGTCTACATTACACTTAATCTCTTTCCTCAGTTTACTTCTACAAACTCCACATTACTCATTAGTTTTAAAAACAAAATAATTCTACTGAATCATGTCCATTTGTACTTAAACATAATGGCAATGGCCATTAACTAATATATAACTAAATACAGATAGTACTGTGAAAATGTCATACCATCTAAAGTACATTTATTACAGCAGGAGTTACCATATATATATATGGTATATACTATACTTGATAGAGTTACACACATATTTATATATCTGTGTTAGGTCTAAGGTTATTAAACACAGTGTGCTGTGTACATACAGTGAAAGTAACCAACATTATAGTACCAATATAACAAAAACTGCTGCTGTTCACATATAATCAACTATTGACTACAATTTAAGCCCCATTACAACTTTGAATAAACTGATGAAAGAGGAATGATAAATAAACTTACCGTAAGAAGAAAAGGGATCACAAACTTCAAGTCCTTGAAAAATGCAAAACAGCTCCTCTCCTCTCTGTTCCACAAAAAGCAAGACCAGCTCTGGACTTTGAGCAAGCCATTTATACTTTCCCTCTGAATAGGTTCAAATCAGCCAATCACAGCGCAGGGCAGAAAGGGGGCGGGCAGAAAGGGGGCGGGGCATCAACACAAACGCCTGGACAACATGATAAACTAAAGTTGATAATTGCAATCTTTACTTTACAGCATAAACTCATGTCATCATGACTTTAAATACCAACTTTAATGCTATTTAGTAACATTCCCAGTGTGTTTTATCCAGAGCTCAGCTAATAACTCAGCTGTTTTGTCCACTATATCAGCCAACGTTAGCGCGTTCAGCGTGTCCCAGTGGAAGCACCATTAAAACACCAAAAAAATGTAATTCCCATCCACACCACTAGATGGAGCCAATTTCCATTTCTGCTCTTTTCTTGGATGGTACAGGCCTTGTTAATCTTTGAATGGCATCGACATCAATTTACTGGTAGGAAAAATCAAAGCAAGTGGTTGCGACAGAAGTGGATGTCATATTTTAACAGTACAAAATAAGCCTCTGCTAATCACTAATGTAAGCTAAGCATCCGTGCTGATGTGACAAATTGTAGACTACTGTGTGTGTGTGTGTCTATCTGTGCATATGTGCATGCTACAACGATTCTCCCTGTGACCGCCCCGGTCTACCGCACACTGCATGGACCGCGTCGGACGCCAACCTGTCGCGACACTATCCACGACACGCCCCGACGGACTCGGCGAGGTCCCGCACACAGCTCCTTGGAGCTTTAATTATTATTATTATTATTCTTATTATTCTTTTTCTCCGTCTTTGCCGGCGATTTGCACCATCTCAACGTATACATTTGACTGTTTTTATTTGGCAAAGTTGTCGGGGCTGGTGAAAACTTATATATTCTATGCGTCATGTTCATGTCGCACACTTGGAAAACCACTAGGTGGCGCTGTTTTTGAGCAAAATCCGTAATGCTCATAACTCCTGCATAATTTGTCGCACATTCAAAAACCTAATATCTATACATGCAGAAATTAGTGCTGCACCTCCCCACGTCGGCCACTCCTATCTCCGCCCGAATAGTTTTTTCGCTAGAGCGCAAAAACACAAAAATTAATTTTTTCAAGTGCAATAAGTACGCTTGTCTCTGATTCGCACGAAACTTCACACGTAACATCTCCAGACTGTCCCATGAACAAAAGTAATTGGAAGTATTTTGATATTTCAAAAAATAAGCGCGCTATAAATATTTTAATTTATGTAAATTTTACGTCAAAAAAGCAAGTGGACCATTTCTCCACTTTGGTATGTTTATTCGACACCAAACTTTAGTCAATAGTTCCTTATACCTCCATAAAGCATCGTACAAATTTTCAGACCATCGCCACTAGGTGGCGCTCTTTAAAATTAAGAAGTTTATATCTCCACATCGGCAAGTGCGATTTAAACGAAACTTGGTACGATGATAGCACATGGCTCCCTGAGGCTTACTTTAAAACGAGAACAAAATTGCGCCACTAGGTGGCGCTCTAATGTCAGCATAAATCACTGTACAAAGACCGTAATAGTTATGAATATGAAATTCACAGGACATGTGTAGACTAGTGCCCGGAGCTCACATACCAAAAATCGTGTTTGTCGTGATTGTAGCGCCCCCTACAGGGAATTAAAAAAACAGCACCGACACCACGTTTCACGGAAATATATGAAACTCGGTGGGCACATGCAAGGTTCCCAGACCTACAAAAAAGCCTCTTGGACCCATACCCCAAAACCTACCGGAAGTCAGATATTTGAATTTGAATTTTTGTCATTTTTCAATTTTAGCCGCATATTTGAACAAACTCCTCCCAGGGGATTTGTCGCCTGGGCTTCAAATTTTGTTTACACGTTCAGGAGGTGCAACTTGAGAAAAGTTGTGCTATTTGCGACTCTACGTCGAAGGGCGTGGCCGTGGCGGGCCGTCAAAGTAGGCCATATTCAATTCCGTGATCTTTTTTGCCGTTGTATTTGAACAAACTCCTCCCAGGGGAGTTGTCCCTTGGGCTTCAAAATTCTTTAGTTCACTCACAAGATGTTACTTGAGAAAAGTTGTGCTAATTGCGACTCTACATCGAAGGGCGTGGCCGTGGCATGCCGTCAAAGTTGGCCATTTTTAATTCAGTGGTATTTTTTTCCCATGTTTGGGAACTAACTCCTCCCAGGGATTTTATTTGTTCTGCTTTAAAATTTGTCAGTACAGTCAGAAGATGGTGCTGAACAAACATTGTGCTCCTTGCGACTCTACGTCAAAGGGCGTGGCTGTGGCGTTCCGTCAAAGTTGGTTCTGTGGTCTTTTTTTCCAATGTTTGTGACCAAACTCCCCCCAGAGAATTTGTTTGTTCTGCTTCAAAATCCATCAGTGCAATCAGAACATGGTGCTAAACAAAGCTTGTGATATTTGCGACTCTACGTCACAGGGCGTGTCCGTGGCGTATCGTCAAAGTTGGCCATTTTGAATCGAATGTCAATCTGATGCCGTTTGTGCCATTCCCTAACCCTAATGTTAGCTACTACGCGTCTCCCTGTGAACGCCCCGGTCTACCGCACACTGCATGGACCGCGTCGGACGCCAACCTGTCGCGACACTATCCACGACACGCCCCGACGGACTCGGCGAGGTCCCGCACACAGCTCCTTGGAGCTTTAATTAGGGACCGAGCCAGTGAAACTGGAAGGTCCCTATTGAAATTGCTTCGTTTATTATTATTATTATTATTATTATTTTTCTGCGCTTTGACGGCGATTTGCACTATCTCAACGTATACATTTGACTGTTTTTATTTGGCAAAGTTGTTGGGGCTGGTGAAAAATTATATATTCTATGCGTCACGTTCATGTCGCACACTTGGAAGACCACTAGGTGGCGCTCTTTTGAGCAAAACCGTAACGCCCATAACTCCGCCATACTTTGTCGCACATTCAAAAACCTGATATCAATACATGCAGAAATTAGTGCTGCACCTCCCCACGTCGGCCACTCCTATCTCCGCCCGAATAGTTTTTTCGCTAGAGCGCAAAAACACAAAAATTAATTTTTTCAAGTGCAATAAGTACGCTTGTCTCTGATTCGCACGAAACTTCACACGTAACATCTCCAGACTGTCCCATGAACAAAAGTAATTGGAAGTATTTTGATATTTCAAAAAATAAGCGCGCTATAAATATTTTAATTTATGTAAATTTTACGTCAAAAAAGCAAGTGGACCATTTCTCCACTTTGGTATGTTTGTTCGACACCAAACTTTAGTCAATAGTTCCTTATACCTCCATAAAGCATCGTACAAATTTTCAGACCATCGCCACTAGGTGGCGCTCTTTAAAATTAAGAAGTTTATATCTCCACATCGGCAAGTGCGATTTAAACGAAACTTGGTACGATGATAGCACATGGCTCCCTGAGGCTTACTTTAAAACGAGAACAAAATTGCGCCACTAGGTGGCGCTCTAATGTCAGCATAAATCACTGTACAAAGACCGTAATAGTTATGAATATGAAATTCACAGGACATGTGTAGACTAGTGCCCGGAGCTCACATACCAAAAATCGTGTTTGTCGTGATTGTAGCGCCCCCTACAGGGAATTAAAAAAACAGCACCGACACCACGTTTCACGGAAATGTATGAACCTCGGTGGGCACATGCAAGGTTCCCAGACCTACAAAAAAGCCTCTTGGACCCATACCCCAAAACCCACCGGAAGTCAGATATTTTAATTTCAAATTTTGTCATTTTTCAATTTTCGCCTCCTATTTCAACGAACTCCTCCCAGAGGATTTGTCGCCTGGGCTTCAAATTTTTTTTATCCATTCAGGAGGTGGAACTTGAGAAAAGTTGTGCTATTTGCGACTCTACGTCGAAGGGCGTGGCCGTGGCGGGCCGTCAAAGTAGGCCATATTCAATTCCGTGATCTTTTTTGCCGTTGTATTTGAACAAACTCCTCCCAGGGGAGTTGTCCCTTGGGCTTCAAAATTCTTTAGTTCACTCACAAGATGTTACTTGAGAAAAGTTGTGCTAATTGCGACTCTACATCGAAGGGCGTGGCCGTGGCGTGCCGTCAAAGTTGGCCATTTTTAATTCAGTGGTATTTTTTTCCCATGTTTGGGAACTAACTCCTCCCAGGGATTTTATTTGTTCTGCTTTAAAATTTGTCAGTACAGTCAGAAGATGGTGCTGAACAAACATTGTGCTCCTTGCGACTCTACGTCAAAGGGCGTGGCCGTGGCGTTCCGTCAAAGTTGGTTCTGTGGTCTTTTTTTCCAATGTTTGTGACCAAACTCCCCCCAGAGAATTTGTTTGTTCTGCTTCAAAATCCATCAGTGCAATCAGAACATGGTGCTAAACAAAGCGTGTGATATTTGCGACTTTACATCGAAGGGCGTGGCCGTGGCGTGCCGTCAAAGTTGGCCATTTTTAATTCAGTGGTATTTTTTTCCCATGTTTGGGAACTAACTCCTCCCAGGGATTTTATTTGTTCTGCTTTAAAATGTGTCAGTACAGTCAGAAGATGGTGCTGAACAAACATTTTGCTCCTTGCGACTCTACGTCAAAGGGCGTGGCCGTGGCGTTCCGTCAAAGTTGGTTCTGTGGTCTTTTTTTCCAATGTTTGTGACCAAACTCCCCCCAGAGAATTTGTTTGTTCTGCTTCAAAATCCATCAGTGCAATCAGAACATGGTGGTAAACAAAGCTTGTGATATTTGCAACTCTACGTCAAAGGGCGTGTCCATGGCGTGCCGTCAAATTTGGCCATTTTGAATTCAGTGGTCTTTTTTTCCAATGTTTGTGAACAAACTCCCCCCAGGGAATTTGTTTGTTCTGCTTCAAAATCCATCAGTACAGTCAGAAGATGGTGCCGAACAAACATTGTGCTCTTTGCGACTCTACGTCACAGGGCGTGTCCGTGGCGTATCGTCAAAGTTGGCCATTTTGAATCGGAATGTCAAACTGATGCCGATTTGTGCCATTCCCTGACCCTAATGTTAGCTACTACGAGTCTCCCTGTGAACGCCCCGGTCTACCGCACACTGCATGGACCGCGTCAGGACGCCAACCTGTCGCGACACTATCCACGACACGCCCCGACGGACTCGGCGAGGTCCCGCACACAGCTCCTTGGAGCTTTAATTAGTATTATTATTAGGGACCGAGCCAGTGAAACTGGAAGGTCCCTATTGAAATTGCTTCGTTTATTATTATTATTTTATTATTTCGGGACTTTGCCGGCGATTTGCACCATCTCAACGTATACATTTGACTGTTTTTATTTGGCAAAGTTGTCGGGGCTGGTGAAAAATTATATATTCTATGCGTCACGTTCATGTCGCACACTTGGAAGACCACTAGGTGGCGCTGTTTTTGAGCAAATTCCGTAATGCTCATAACTCCCGCATACTTGGTCGCACATTCATAAACCTTATATCCACACATGCAGGTAACATTGCTGCACCTCCTCATATAGGCCACGCCCACTTCCGCCTACATTTTTTTTTTCGCTACAGCGCAAAAACTCGCAAATACTACGTGTCCATAGGTTCCAACCATGCGCCTTTCTTTGATTCGCACGAAACTTCACAGGTAGCATCTCCAGACTGTCCCATGAAAAAAAGTAATTGGAAGTATTTCGATATTTCAAAAAATAAGCGCGCTATAAATATTTAAATTTGTGTACATTTTACGTCAAAAAAGCAAGTGGACCATTCTC
>JAOPHQ010005623.1:0-14792 GCA_030340625.1 Merluccius polli | reverse complement strand
CCATCCTAACTTTGTTTAATCTGTACGATGCCAGGTCTACACTGTGCTCTCCTGTGACGCAAATGAATTTTCAAACATTTGCGAGAAACGTTCAAGGTTCAAATTCATGATCTGGTTTCCCTTTCTATATGCAGCTGATAAATCTAGTGGTGCATTCAGAAGCTGGGAATGATTCTGGTCTTGTCCAGGTAGCCACAGAAGCTCATCTTCATTGTACAGTGGAACTTTAAAGCCACACACAGTCACGATTTCGTTGTCCAACCAAGCACTAGGAAAACCGTCCACTTGCTGTACTTCTTCGAGGGCATTTCTTCAGGGGTGCAGGCGTAGACATACTCCCCAGCTGCATCCGTGAGCAGGGTGTAGATGTATTCATGGTCAGTGTATACAAAGTAGCCACAGTCACCTTCCTCCGCTGGCCACCACATGCCTTGCTCCAACAAGGCAAGCCACTGCTGGTACCACTCAATATCTTCAAGATTCATAGATGTGCGGCCATCTCACTGTTGGTATTTGTGGGAAACTTGACTCTGTTCTGTTTGATGTATATTGCTATATGGGAATCACACCATTAGCAGGGGACAATCTGAAAAGCATTGGTTCCATATTGCCAATTGGCAGAGTAGGATAGGCTTGGGGGGGTTTCCTTGTAATAACCTTCGTGGTATGAAACTCCACTAAGACTGTAACAGCTACCGTTATTAAATGAGTGCCATTTCCCCAGTTTGGCATTACCTTGTTTGGTGGTTAGGTTCAACGCACTCTCCTCTTTGTTTGCATATTGTAAGTCATCATAGCTGTTCCACTGTTTATTTTTGCCAAATGGGTCATTATTGAAACTTCGGCTTGTTTGGAATTGATGAAGCTGATGCTGCTCTGGTTGGAAAGTAACATCTTGGCATGGTTGCGGCTGAGCTGCATTGAGCTGGTTCATATTGGAGGGGTTCCACTGGAGAGAGAGGTTCTGCAATGAATCCCTTTGGCTCCACTGTCCACTTCCTTGGTCTGTGACAAGTTGATAATTCTGGGACTCATTCTGAAACTGCTGCCAAAGTTCTGACTGCTGGATCCACTGGTTTTCATCATAAGTGGGGCTAATTGCGTACGGTGACAGCTGACTCTTCATACAAAGATGAACTGCTCCCGTTGATAGTGTTGCCTCTGTCTGGTATTATAGCTGGATTTGAGTAGCCCTGTACAAAGGGATTGGACATTACCAGCGCTGTGAAGCCATTGGTTGAACCAGAATGAAGGGACCCTGGATAGTATGACAGCTGTGTTAAATCACCTTGTGCTGATTGAAGCGTACGTTGCTCGACTCTGAAGAGATCGAGCAAAAAGTTGTGGAAGTTCTTAAGTCCAGACTTTTCTCTGTCAATGAGTATCTAAGCGGGCTCTTACCAAAGCATGTCTGCTTTGGTTAGAATGCAAGACATTTCTCTGTCCATCGTCTTGTTCAGAATTGGCGAATATTTTGTACAACTTTATACTTACTCCAACTCCAGAAGACACAGATGGAACTCAGATTTTGGCTCTGAAGTCTGAGCTGCTGTTTCTGCTTGTGTATGTGCTGAAGATTGCCTTGATTCATTTTGGTTGAACAGTCCCCGATAGAAATCCTTGCTGGTTTAGCAGGCTGATTAGGCTTAGCAGGGCTGAGTAGGGCTTATTCTCCATCTCTACTTTCCCTTCTTGAGAGACTGATAGGTTTCATGAGGAGGTGACTGAGTTTGAATTGTGGACTGGTCTTTGACAAAATGTTCATCTCGATCTTTGATGCAACGGGTGCACCGTTGGACCCACTGACTGATGGTGTCAATGTTTTCAGTTGGTTTCTTTAACTTGTAAACATACCTGAGAGTATCCAGGCTGACTGGTAGGTCTCATGTTTTGTCTTAACATTCTCACTATTTGGGAGGGGGTTATCTGATGATGTAGGGTTTCTGCCTGTTGCATGTCCAGAAAAGGGCCCAATAGGTTGATGTGGGTTTCTGGTGCCATACCATCTTTCGGTTTACTTTGTGGCCATGGGTTCTCCCTGGCAGGACCGAGCTTGGTGCCATGGAATGTTGTTGAGTGGGATGTGGACTGTTTATTGCTAACTTTATCTGCAGAGGCAAACTTGAAAAGCCCGGATAACAGGACCATCTTGGTTGGATGGGGGTTTGCCGGAGATGGAAATGTTTGTTGTCGAGTGAAACCCGGCTTGTTAGTTAGTTGCTGGTAAATTTCCCTCATAGGAGCATGAAGATTTGAACCTCGCCTATTTTGATTGTAATTCTGTGATAAATGTGGATCACTACTTCGTGGCTGCTGAGTTCTGAGCTGTTGGGCTGGGGGTTACCTTCTCAGATGATCCAAATTTTAACAAGCCAGAGAAAAGCCCACCTTGTTGTGGTTGTTGCACTTGTTGTGGGGGAGTGGGATGTATGGCCTGTTTGTCATCGGAGGGGAGTCCTCTGTGGTTGACTCTGAGGAATTGTGGGTTTTGTGATAGATTTTCATTTGATGAAAACTTCAGCAGAGCTGAGAGAAAGCCTCCCGTTGTTGGGGCCTGGGGGGTTTGTTGAGGGGGATGTTGCTGGTAGACTTGCTGGGGATTGCTGGGTGCTTGATTTCTAAGGGTGTCTTGATATTTTGAATTGCTAGATATGTCACTCATTGATCCAAACTTCAGAATCCCAGATAGAAGTCCTCCTTGCTGGGGCTGATTGGTTGCCGTACGAGACAGGTCATCCGTGGAGCTTGCTTTAAAAAGACCTGTTAAAAAGCCTTGGGATTCAGGTGGTGGTGGTGTAGCTTGCTGTCGCATCCCATGAGGTGTGGCTGCTGGGTTCTGGTTCGGTGAGGGTGTTGGATGTGAGCCCGCTGGAACTGGTTCCTTTGGGTCTGCTGTGACCACTGAGGATGTTCTGGGTTGAGGGAGCCGAGTTTGGGTTAAGATGCTGGAGAACCAACCAGTCCCTGTCGCTCCCTGTGGTGCGTTGATGGGGCAGTAACAACAGAACTATGAGGTAAAGGATCTGACATGCCTGAAGGACTGTGTGAAGGATTCGGGTGATATGACGGCATAGGGTTCTGTGCGTTTCGAGCACTAATATCTTCACTGGATGCAAACTTTAGGAACCCCTGACATAAGTCCTCCCTCTGCTTTGGGGGGTTGCGGATGGGATACGTCTTCAGATGAACGGAAAGGGAATGAACGTCTACTACAGGAGGCGGATGGCTGTTCCACAGTTCTGACATCTTCTGCTGATCTAAACACAGGGTAGACTGCCACAGGTGGTGGACCCTGAGGAGGAATAGGGGCTACAGGTGTTATAAATGTGCTAGAGACTTAAGGCTAAAGAAGCTAGAGTTGGCAGGTTCAGATTTCACAGTAGGCCTCCCGGGCCCTGATCCTTGTGCATTTTTTTGTTTGAATGCCATTTGGTTCTGCCTCTCATTCCTCAGTGTTTCGTCATCAATTTGTTTTTTTGTATCCTCCGGTTTTCTTCCGCCTATCAGCTGTTGGCCTCCTTTTGTATGTTTTTCATCACCATGTTCATGGTTTTGAAATCCAGTCTCCACTGGCAGCTGTTTTCCATCTGACTTTGGTACATCAGGTCCAGAAAACAGCTTCAATGGGTTCAATTTCCCCAAAACGCTCCCTGTGTCAGGTTGAGGGTTATCAGCAAAATCTGGAACCGTTTCAACCAATTTAATTTCCCTCTGGAACATCACCCTAGCATTGTTTCTTTCCTGGTTGAGTACTGTGAGGTTTTATATCACATTGACTTTGAGAAGGAAGAGAACTCAATGATTTTTCTGGAGAACTTTCTACTGGGGAAACCACAGCTACGGGAGCTGCACTAGTCGACTTTGGAATAAAGGAGAAGAATTTAGAGATACCAGATGTTTGTGAGGGTTGTACAGATTGCGGTGCTACAGGTCCAGACTGTTTCGGACCGGTACTAACTTTCTCTGTGATGGAACTAAACAAAGAGCTCACTCGCATTTTTAACACCTGAAATACCTTGCTCAGAGTTTGCCTGTGTTTTAGTCTCAGCTTTGGGATCTTTCGAGGAGCCATTTGGTTCATCTCCAAGAGAATCTGTCCTGTTGCTTCCCAGAGACGACAGTCTGGATTTGCTAGTTCTTGGGAGGGAACCGTATTTGCTAATTTCTTCCTCTTTCTCTGCGAGGTACTCTGAAACGGTTTCAACCAGACATTGCAGCTCGTCCATTGGGTCCACAAATTCGTCACCAGGGCTCCTCCACGGGAGATAGCAGGGTCTCTGGAGTCCATCCTCCCAGCTTGCCTTTACCTGCCCTCTTATCCCGATGGCAATGAGGAGCATCCGTGGGATGTCCACATGAAGAATACCAGTTCATGCCATGACCTCTATCGTTTGACGACTGGAGGTCATCTGCTAAAAAGTCAATGGCTTCCATGTCTGTTTCCATTGGGTATTGTCCATCAGGGCCTTCAAAGTCATAACCGAACCCTGCCCTGAGTCTGGCAGCTTCTTGCTCTTTATACGCCACATAGTTCTCCAACGTGTTCTCCAGCTCATTCTTGGCCCACATCCGGGTCTTGTACAGAAGCCCGTTCTTGTATGGCCGGAGACATGGGGTCATCTGCTCCTCCTCCTCCTGGATCTCCGCCACCTTTCTCATGACCAGCTCGCCTCTCTTCTGCCGCAGAACGGCCCGGTCCGGGGTGTCTTCGTCGAGTGTTTCTGGGTCTATGGCGAACACCCCTCCGGGGTCACGGGTCTTTTTCTTCCGCCGGCGCCGGTCGATGGTGTCGTAGGCCTCGGGGTAGGTGGCTGCGACGGGGAGGGGGAGGACGCCGCTACCATTGGAGGCGTTTCGGTTAATGGTGCTACCTTGGGACTCGGCACAGGCTCTGGCCATGCGGAGGATTACGATGTCCTCTTCCTCGTCGTCTAGGAAGTCCCTCAGCTGAGGCTTTGCCTGACGGCTGTATTTGTTCTCCCATTCGTCCATCCCCATACCAGAGTCCAGTGGGATGATCCTAACCCTGCCTCTCTGGTTTAACAATCTAGTTTCAGTTGAGGGAGGATGGTCATAATAAAAATAATAGCAAGCGAAAGAACGGGACAGACAGGGTGAAGATAAAGAAAGAGAAAATATGGAAAAGGAAATAAGAATCAAAAAAGCGGAAAACAAGCAAAGTAAGAAAAGTAAGTTGAGCAGTGCATGCAGACAACACAACAACAGTCTCATGCAAATTAGAATCAAACATCAAATTCCACTTTATGAAACAAATTATTTTCAGTGCAGTATTATAGTGTGGTAATGACTTGAAATGACCAGTTAAAAAAATGGACAAATAATCATCCATATCAAAGCAATATTTAACACAAGAACACTGAATTGTTGCTGAACTAACTAACCCATTGTGCTTTCACAATGTTAAATAAATAAACATAATATATCACAGAAAATAAACATTGATGTGGAATTAATGCTCAGGTTGCATATGTATCAATGTGTAAAAGTGTTGTGCATCTGTCTGTGTGTGTGTGTGTGTGTGTGCATGCATGTGTGTGTATATGGATAGAGGGCATGAGTGGGTGTGTTCATGTCTAGATGTGCACATGTGGCGTTTTGGCAACTGTGGCAACAGTCATGCATTTGGACACTTCTCTGGCAGAAGCGTGTACAGGGAATACAAACTAAAGTAACCAACCTGAGGCCTAAATCCTACTAGAGAGATGCTCGGTCACGGAAAATTAGATTAAGATTTCCGGACACCCATGTCTGAGAAGAGGGGTGTCCTCAACGATGTGGGGTACACCAAGTTCAGAGCCAACCAGCCTAGCATGGGGTAATTCCCCCCAAAACAATAGGACCCCAGAACAATAGGAAGAGGAAACTGGAAGCAGAAGGCACTTCAACTGTTGTTTCTAATCTCCTTCAACTGCGTTTTGATGTTGTGGAATTATCCGGATCAACGTCCCTATCTGTCCACACAGGCGTTTGTGACGCTCCCTCTGAGCCACAAACCAACACCCAGATGGTAAACGCCATCTTGGCTAACGCCCAACAAGCAAGTAGTGTGCCAATGACGAAATACAACTCCCCATCTTCAAGAAACATCTAAAGACCCACCTCTTCTGGGAGTCTTCTGCAGCTGTTTGCTCTACCACAAACCAAAAGTGACTAATCTTATTTTTCTGATGCCGATAGCTACTCTATTAGCTATTCTGCCTAGTTGGCTATTGAAACTTTTTGTGTAGCTACTCCATCTTCAATTGTATGCTTTGATCAATTTCTAAAACATAAAAATAATTGATTTATCTTTTGTTAAGTTATTTATATCTTAGATACACACTGTTGCTCACACAGTAATTTATTTGCTGTGTGTGTGTGTGTGTGTGTGTGTGTGTGTGTGTGTGTATTGCTGAGACTGTTTGTGTAGACTGAGTTTGTGTGTTTTGTGAGGTTCTTCTGCATGTGTGTTGGCAAGTATCCTGTGTTTACGTTTTAGCTTAAAGTTCATAGTCACAGGTACATTCATTTCCTAAGTAACCAACAGTGCAAATGACAATTTGTACTGTTGGTTACTTAGTTTCTGTGTTGTTTTTTTGTTGTCGTTTGTTTTGCTTTGCTTTGTGTTGTGTTGGGGTCTTCTGTTGTGGGTGATGTGCTTTATGTTGTTAAAAGTCTTGTTTGTGAGATTAAGATCAATAAAAAACTTAACTGAGAAAAAAATTATAAATCAGTGAAAATAAGAAAACGATGAAATAGAAACCATAACCATAAAATGTAAAACCCTGGTCATTATTCACAGCGAGACCAGCATGTCTGACCTGCTCCCCCTGGGCGCCCGGTTGTCCATGTCGAAGCTGTGCACCGAGTCGGCACACGACCCCCCTGGGTTCAGGCCCTGGGGGGGGTGGTTGTGCTGGTTCTGGTGGTTCTGGGGGGCTCTGGGTGGCCTCACATGGTACTGGTGCAGCGAGGAGTTGGGCTGGGCCGTGGTGTGGTAGCGCGGTGGGGGGGCCCCGCTGCTGGTCTCGCTGCGGTAGTCACTGTCGTGGTCGTCCACTGCACTGTCGTGGTCGTCCAGCGCTGCGGGGCGAAACAACCAGTGGGTCAACTTCAGGAGGCAGGTGATGAAACCATCCATCGCAGCCAGGCTCCAAAGTTTACTTTTACAATTGTGTCTTTTTATCTGCCGGAGTGGAAAAATTTACCGGCCAAGCACTTGTTTTAATATGTAACCCTGCATTTATTTTACCTGCCAAAATGCTTAAATCCATCAGCCATTGGCCGGTGGCAGGTGTTCATTTTGGACCCTGAATGGCAGCATCACCTAGTCGCTATTGATGACGAGTTTAGTATAGTCCTGATCATTGTGGCCATGATGTTACGGTTCAGTATAGCTCCGTCGCTCTGCTCATGAGCCACCAGTGTGGCGATAAGAGATGGAGACTAGGGACAAAGTAGCAGTGGGACGTCTCTGACACATGTAAACAGAGCATACACCCGATGCGGACGCCTGTGTTTACTCTGCCGTGTCACCGTGTCAAAGGAGACATTGTTCTCCTGGCACACTGAGGAAACTCTGAGCCAGTGTGAGAGTGTGTGTGTGTACTTTGGGACTTGCAGTGTAGACAGTGTTCACTAGTTTAGTCATCTAGGACGTCAAAGTGTATCCAAAGGGACTTACAGTGAATTTAGATAAGTCATTGTTAAGCAGGTAGGGGTTAGGGGGCATCTTTCTCTAGGATGTCGACAGGCAGACTGAGGACATTGGGGGGCCGACCCCAGGAACTCCCATGGCACTACACTATCCTGCCTCCCTTGTATTGTTGATATTAATAAGCAATAAACAAGTCTGGATTGTAGCTGTTAAGAAACAGTATTGTCCGCATGGCTATGAGATGCTCTTCAGTGAATATTTGTATGTTATTTACATTTTTAGGACTGCGCACCTGCAAGACTTAGAAAAAAGAAAAAAAAGAAACCATACTGACGTTAACCACATTGTTACACAAATCTTGTACCAACTCAATGATTTCTGCAGTCTGTTAGTAAAGGAGAGCTCCATGGAAACATCATTCAAATTAAACTGTTAGCTGTTAATACTGCAGCCAAAGTATGATAGAGGATATATGAATAACATTTGTTGTATAAAGGGAAGTTTCTTTATAATCTTTAGTTTATAATCTTTGGTATAATCATTTTAATACGGTCTTAAAAATGCCAGACAGTGAAGACAATAATAATAATATAATTATTTTCTATTCACGTGAAAAAACAAAAAGTATTTGCAATTTCAAGTGCCACGATAAGACATAAAAGTGCATAAAAGTATGAATTGATATGTAGAATCTTGTCAATGAGAGGACAGAGGGACGCATGGGGACACAGGTCTTGTGGAGGGGTTTCTTGTCGTGTTGCCGGCTCTGCGTTCTCATTGGCTACTACCCATGGAGCCTTTAGGAGCAGTAGCCAATGAGGAGAGGCGCACAGGCCGTCAGGGCTGGGTCACAACCTCGTCTCGGGGACGGACTATAATGAACACGCTCCCGGGGGGGGGGGGGGGGGGCGGAGTACACGGGTGTGGACTCAACATGGCGGGCGTCGGTGTTTGTTTTGGGAGACGGATGAAACCGAGGGGTGAACTCATGTCCGCAACACGAGGAGGACAAACCAATAAAGCCGCTAACGAAAACAATCTTCCTAATGCTGCCGGTGACATCATACTAGGCGGGGGCGGGGCTTTCGGCAGCGGCAGCAATGCACCGTGGGTAGGAGAGACTGCCTCAGACATAATAAGACGTCCTGGTATGTCTGAGAGTAAAAAAAAAAAAAAGAAGAAATAAAAAGAAAGGAACATATTTCCAAGGTGACACCCAAGGGTGGATGGGCGGAGCTGGGCTTGGCGGAGGAGTGGTGTTGTATTTCAATATTTCTCCATCTTTTATTGGCCTGGACACTGGAAGACCAGACAGACAGACAGACCAACAACCACAGACTACCTCTGAAAGATCTCTTGATTAGATTGAGAATATGTTAATGTCATTATTAATAAAGTTGAGTATGTTTTGTTATTAGAATATGTCTCCTTTGTCTCTTAATTCTATAAAAGTTTTGCAGTTGAAAGGAAAATATTAAAAAAGTAACGTAGTAGTAGGAAAAAGTAGTCGGCTGTTGTATAATATTACATCGTTTAATGTCAGTGTCCAATTAGAATCCAATTTCATTTTAGGATATTAGATTTTAATAAGACTATTAAGAATAGTAGTAGTAAGTAATAGTTGATTGTACTGACTTCTAAATGAACGAAGTACCGTAAGAGAGAGATGTCCATCATCAGAGATTATTGATCGTCTGAGCAAAATAAACAACAATGCTAAACAAAATCAGATATCATAAAACTTTCACAATAAAGACAAAACAAAAACCAAAGCTGGAGGAACAGAGGGGAACACGGCTGCTGAGTGAAGCGTGATGCGGGAATTTCACCAAAACATAACCAAAATCAAAACCAGAACAACAGCCATTGGTGTAACATTTGTAGGGGATAGATATTGATTACTGGGGGGGGAGGGGGGGGGGGGGGGCAGGTTCAAGGACATGCACAAGGTGGCAGCAGGGAAGGTTTTTGGGAGAGTACAACAGTGGTCTGTTTTACATACTCTGAGTGTCAGCCCATCCGAAATAGCTGCCTGGTGAGGTGGTGGCAGGCGTGAGGAGTGAGACGTTTGTTAGACCACATAAGAGACAAGGAGTGAGAGAAGACTGACCCTGACATGGCAGACGGGGAGTGAGAGAGGAAGACTGACCCTGACACGGCAGACGGGGAGTGAGAGAGGAAGACTGACCCTGACATGGCAGACGGGGAGTGAGAGAGGAAGACTGACCCTGACATGGCAGACGGGGAGTGAGAGAGGAAGACTGACCCTGACATGGCAGACGGGGAGTGAGAGAGGAAGACTGACCCTGACATGGCAGACGATGGGGAGTGAGAGAGGAAGACTGACCCTGACATGGCAGACGGGGAGTGAGAGAGGAAGACTGACCCTGACATGGCAGACGATGGGGAGTGAGAGAGGAAGACTGACCCTGACATGGCAGATGGGGAGTGAGAGAGGAAGACTGACCCTGACATGGCAGACGATGGGGAGTGAGAGAGGAAGACTGACCCTGACACGGCAGACGGGGAGTGAGAGAGGAAGACTGACCCTGACACGGCAGACGGGGAGTGAGAGAGGAAGACTGACCCTGACATGGCAGACGATGGGGAGTGAGAGAGGAAGACTGACCCTGACATGGCAGACGGGGAGTGAGAGAGGAACACTGACCCCTGACATGGCAGACGGGGAGTGAGAGAGAAGACTGACCCTGACATGGCAGACGGGGAGTGAGAGAGGAAGACTGACCCTGACATGGCAGACGGGGAGTGAGAGAGGAAGACTGACCCTGACATGGCAGACAGGGAGTGAGAGAAGAGTGATGCGTTGTACACGTGCGGAGGCCATGAGGAAAGTCAGTAAGTTATCAGAGTGGACAACATAATGTCTGTATTTTAACAAATTCCTTTTCATGGTTATTTCTCTGTCTGTGTACGCACACAAGGTGGAGTTACGGTTAGACATCATCGAACTGATGAAGCTAGCGATGTGCTAATTAAATACAACTCAAGCCCTCAAATCATACCATAAAGTCTGTATAAAAACATGAATAACAAAACAAAAACAATACAAATAAAGACGGCTTATAAGTTTGCTCCAAATGCAAATTTTCCGGAATATTAAAAACACCCAGCTGATGTCCGCCGATTAGTGGAGATTTTAAACTGTACTTAATATTAGGCTGTGCGCAGTTGTGTAGTGGAGAAATGGCGCCCTCTAGGGGGCCCAGGGTGGCATTGCAGGGCATAACTCACAGCACTGGGAGGCGGCGAGATGCAGCGGTCGACCCGAAATGTCATCCCGGGGAGGGAACTGGAGAGAAATATAAATACAAACATTAGTAACAACATTCATATGTTAGGACAAATTACATAGTCAATATTCATCCATTAACAAAAAATATATAGTCAGCATGTACACACAAAGAAAAAATACATCGATAAAATTCATGTGTTAGGACAAAATACATAGTCAACATTTATATATTATATACAAGATAAAATCTGTACATTTTCTCATCATAGATTTTACCTTCTACTGACAAACGTACTTATTGTAAGTCGCTTTGGATAAAAGAGTCGAATGCCCTGAATGTAAATATGTGTGTATGTGTACCTCCTCGTGGATGGGCATGGAGTTGAAGTGCTCCAGCCTCCAGTGCTCAGCTTCCTCGTCCGGGATGTCTGACACACACACACACACACACACACACACACACACACACACACACACACACACACACACACACACACACACACACACACACACACACACACACACACACACACACACACACACACACACACGTTAACATTCTCAATCAACACCTGTGAGGACAGATCAGCAAACTAATAACAAAGCAGGAACTACATCCTAATTCCTCCAAACTACCTCATTACATATTTATGAGGCATGTTTAGTTATTCATGAGGCCCATAGGAACGGGACGGCAAACCCAATAACGAGCTCACACTGTTTAGAGACCAGAAATGTCAGCTTGCTTTCAATTTTAGCAATGATCTCTCACTGATGCGCAACTCATGAAATACACACTCTGTAACTGTTGCACACAATTTCCATTTCCACATGTCGTACAGTTTGAATTTGTAACTACAGTTACAATTGAGGTTGTGATGAACCCAAGGAAGAGAGGTGGGGTGGATGTGAGAGACTGTGGTGGATGTGAATACTGTGTTTTCCTGTGGAGCCACTATCAGCATGTTACCATACAGTACATGCACCTCCACTTCTACAGGTTTACCTGTAGCTCATTCTATAGGAGTGCCTACAGCTCCTCCTAGTGGACAGAATTACACAGACAGCATACTACCAAAGTAAACTCATCTTTGTTAGAAAAGTAATCATTGAAAACAAACACCACTACTTGCAGTGGCAGAAATGAGCGGTTTGATGAGTTGGACAAAACCATTTTTAAGTAAAGATTCAAACTAAAAGGACATTGATAAAGGATCGATAAACGTTATTATATTCATTGATATTTATTATCTATCAATAACTGTCTGTCATCCATCTCTATAGCTATTAATCAATCAGTCAACTATATATATATATATATATATATATACACATACATATATATATATATATATATATATATATATATATATATATATATATATATTATATATACATACATACATACATACACATATATATATATATATATATATATATATATATATATATATATATATATATATATATATATATATATATAGGCCCCACTGTTTTCTCCCTCCAATCAACCAGCCACTAACTAAGCGCCGCTGTGTTGTACTCCCACGGCGGTCGCAGGTCACGACGTAGTTACCGTAGAAACACACACATCAAACGGCCCCTGAAGAACAAAGACCCAGGGGGCTTCAAAGTCTGCGTGGCTCTGGGGGCCCGGGGGGGGGGGGGGGGGGGGGGGGGGGGGGGGGGGGGGGGGGTTAGCGAATGAGGAGCGCTGATGGAAACAGAGCCCTGGCGCCACCCGGAAAGGCCTCGCTCTCCCAACCAGACGCTACGGCTAACTCGGGAGAAACCAGATTACCATTCACCTCTTTGATGGATCAAAGGGGTTAGCCTAGCGCCAGAGAGGTTAGCCTAGCGTCAAAGGGGTTAGCCTAGCCTCGAAAGGGTTAGCCTAGTGTCAAGTGAGGTTAGCCTAGCGTCAAAACGGTTAGCTTAGCCTTGAAGGTGTTAGTGTAGTGTCAAAAGGGGTTAGCCTAGTGTCAAAAGGGTTAGCGTAGCGTCACAAGGTGTAAGCCTTGTGTCAACCGAGATAGTGTAGCGTCAAAAGGGGTTAGCATTGTTTCAAAGGAGATAGCTTAGCCTCAAAGCGGTTAGCTTAGCCTCAAAGCGGTTAGCTTAGCGTCAAAGCGGTTAGCCTAGCGTCAAATGGGTTAGCCCAGCGCATGCACACCACATTAATAGCATAGCGCCAGTGGAACAAACAGAGGCTAAGCTACGCACCTGCTAGTACAACGTATTCATATTGGGGTGTTGAATAGTACTTTGTATTTTCATGAATCAAAGTGTGTACTGTTCCAAATAGTACTAAACTGTAAAACTGCTTAGCATGCATGGAAGGAAAATCACCTCACATTTATAAATAGCAATTGTGGCGCCACATTGAATGTGTTGGTTCACACCCGTTTAAAAAAAATCAAATCTTCCTCTAAAATATGAAAGAAATATTATTTTAAAAATGCGTTTTAACAGACCAGAGGAATACAGAGATTGTCTAAGATTGTAACCGGTGATTAATACACCATGACCAACTGCAGGTTATGGGTTCGCTTCCCAGTGAGACAGCAGTGGCATTTACCAGGACAGACCAGATTATGAACCGCTGGCGTTTGTGGTCACTGTACGAAATGCCGGAAGGGTTTAAATCAATGATTTATTTACTCTTCCATATGTATGGCGCAAATTCTGTACTGTATTCCTGTATTTTAAACCGTCTTTTCAAAGAGTAGTTTTTATGACCTACGCGGAGTATCGGTTGAGAAATGTAAACGTCATAGTAAAGAAACACAGCTCCCCCGTTTTTCTTGTATTTGTTTACAGGCTTTACAGTCTTGACCTCTCCAATATGGCGGCGACGTTGGCGTATCGCAGCAATGGGCCGAAGCAGTCAATGTAGCGTCTATAGCTGTGTCCCAATTCAGGGGCTGCATCCTTCGAAGTGCGCATTTGAAGGCCGATTACGTCACAATGCCACGTGAAGGCTGTCCCAATTTCGAAGGCTCCTTCAAATGCAGCCTTCAGATGCGTCCTTCTTTTCCCTCTTTTTGGAGGATGCACCGCAACTATCCTTCGCGGCCTCGCATATCCCAAAATCCTTTGCGCGCTGCTGTTCAGTGGCGGGAAAATAACAATGGCGAAACCAAGCGGCGATGAATTTATATTTAAATGTAATAAGTATTGGGTTTATATTTAATTACTTTTACTTTACTACTTTTACTACTTTTACTAGTAAAGTAATACTACTATTACTACTTATACTTTTACTAATTACTTATATTTTATTACTTTTATTATCCCTGTTTTATTTCCAGACTGTAAAACTGCAAACTCTAGTTAAACGATTGGATTGAATAAAGAGCTACGTTTATGATTATCACTATTATATGTTATACTTCATTATTATCATTATTATGATCATTTTTTGCTATATTAGAACTCTTGCTATAGTAGGTCCCTCAGAAGGAGTCGCCTTCGAAGGCCCCTCGGAAGGAGTCGCCTTCGAAGGTCCCACAGAAGGAGTCGCCTTCGAAGGTCCCTCAGAAGGAGTCGCCTTCGAAGGCCCCTCAGAATGAGTCGCCTTCGAAGGTCCCTCAAAAGGAGTCGCCTTCGAAGGTCCCTCGGAATGAGTCGCCTTCGAAGGCCCCCTCGGAAGGAGTCGCCTTCGAAGGCCCCCTCGGAAGGAGTCGCCTTCGAAGGTCCCTCGGAAGGAGTCGCCTTCAAAGGCCCCTCGGAAGGAGTCGCCTTCGAAGGCCCCTCGGACGGAGTCGCCTTCGAAGGCCCCCTCGGAAGGAGTCGCCCTTCGAAGGCCCCTCGGACGGAGTCGCCTTCGAAGGCCCCTCGGAAGGAGTCGCCTTCGAAGGCCCCTCGGAAGGAGTCGCCTTC
>JAOPHQ010005622.1:5000-15482 GCA_030340625.1 Merluccius polli | reverse complement strand
ATATTATATATATATATATATATATATATATATACTGTATATATATATAGATGTATTCACACACAGTCTCTCCAAGCGGAGACGCCCCCTAACCCTTACCTGCTCCTTATCTATGACACATTCACTGTAACTTCCACTGAAGGATGTGAATGACTAACCGGTGCTGACCGGACCCGGTTCATCATCAGGGTCCGTACGTACGTGGGCGGTTCTGGTCAGGGGGCCACAATGTAAACCTTCCTAGTCTGTTGTCATCGTCTGCATTAAAATAATAATATGAATAAATAAAAATCACCTACGTTTCAAGATAATATGTAATATGTTGCCATCTGACCTCCGTATGCATTCATATTTATCATGCCATGACCTGCCGGCTTGTGGTATCCAGTCGACCGCCTATCAGATAGACACTAAGAGACTAAATACAAAATGTCCCAACATTAATTATTCATGAGCAAGCTACAACCTTTGCCATTAAAAACGGGGACATTTCCGGGGCTCTGGACCGGGACAGGCCGCCAGAAACAAACGTCTGGTCCCCCTGTCACAGATCAACAGGAGGTGATAGACCTCCTGCTCCCCCCCCCACCCTCCCCCACCCCCCCCTTTTCAGCACGGCAATTAATTACAATAAAACTAAATTCAATTGGACGAAATAATGTCGCAATTATGATGTCGCAATTATCATGTCGCAATTATGATGTCGTGTTTACATGCGGCGCGAGGCGCTGAGGGTGCAAACGACACGACCAATCAAGTGGGCGGCCTTATCAACGGTCTGATGTACATCAATTATGAATGGCAGCTAATTAATGATCTGCCCGCATCCATCCGTCTCCACGGCGACAGTGCCGTCGCTCCTGTTCTCTCCTCCTGGCTGCGACCAGGGAAGGAAAGACGGAGAGCAAAATGGTTGCATAAAACGGTTGAATAAAAACGGTTTTGTGTGTGTGTGTGTGTGTGATAATGAGGGGAAGTGAAAGTGAAGAGGAGTTAAACGGTGTGAGTCATTTCTGGGGGGAGAAAGGGAGGGGGAGAGGGGGAGAAAGGGAGGATAGAGGGTGAGAGGGGGGGGGGGGAAAGGAGGGGGAGTGAAAAAGAGATTGGGAGACAGAGGGATAGAAGTTGGAGGGAGACATGAAGGATGGAGAAGGGAGAGGGCAAACAGAGAGGAAGTGAGGGGGAGGACTATAGGGGGGAGAAAGGGGGAGAAACATTACATACTAGAAATCCCACAGCAGCAGCTCATTTCCACTCATGGTGATTTCAGTGCGCCGTTAACGCCGCGAACAACGGCTGAGGGCTAAGGTAGCCGGGCGCCGTTTTTGTCCCCGCGTTTCTGCGGACCGATTTAATGAGCGCGCATCCATCCCTCAGCCGGCGCAGGTCCTGACAGCCGGACAACCTAATCTCTCTTTTATTAATGGACCGTCTCGCTCCAGACTACAGGGTTTCCAGTTCTCCATCACCTGCTACACCTCTCCGTCGGCGTGGTTACGAAACCACGCGAAGGGGGGCGATTACGGACGTCTTAAAATACAAGATAACGCTTAAATGCTCTGGGCTGGTGTGTGGAAACTAGTCTGGGTTTGGACGTAAGTTTAGTTTAGTATGGGGTCCAAGTCCAGGGGTTTCCAACCTGGGGGTCCAAGTCCAGGGGTTTCCAACCTGGGGGTCGCAAGCCAGGGGTTTCCAACCTGGGGGTCGCAAGCCAGGGGTTTCCAACCTGGGGGTCCAAGTCCAGGGGTTTCCAACCTGGGGGTCCAAGTCCAGGGGTTTCCAACCTGGGGGTCCATGTCCAGGGGTTTCCAACCTGGGGGTCCAAGTCCAGGGGTTTCCAACCTGGGGGTCCAAGTCCAGGGGTTTCCAACCTGGGGGTCCATGTCCAGGGGTTTCCAACCTGGGGGTCCAAGTCCAGGGGTTTCCAACCTGGGGGTCGCAAGCCAGGGGTTTCCAACCTGGGGGTCCAATTCCAGGGGTTTCCAACCTGGGGGTCCAAGCCCAGGGGTTTCCAACCTGGGGGTCCAAGCCAGGGGTTTCCAACCTGGGGGTCGCAAGCCAGGGGTTTCCAACCTGGGGGTCCAAGCCCAGGGGTTTCCAACCTGGGGGTCCAAGCCAGGGGTTTCCAACCTGGGGGCCGCAAGCCGTTTCCGTGGGGTCGCCGCGGGAACCGGGAGTCGGTTGGCTTTGCAATCAATTTGTATACACAATTTCTATATATAAAATATATAGAAAGAAATGTTTTCACTCACTGTAATGAGAATGCATTGCTTATTATTTTATTTGCTCAAAATACTTTTTTTCTTTTGGCCAGAATCGCCGGAGGGTCACAGGATTTAAAAGGTTTGGGGAGCCGCCGGTCCCCTCAGCCCATGTGGAGAGATTAACTCCCTCCCATATATCTGCTAAGCGAAATATGTCAAAACACATTTAAAAACGAGGTTGAGGTTCCTTTAACAATAAAGTGACTTTGTTTTAATGAACTCTCTCTCTCTGAAGTCGAGGAATGGGAATTGAGGATTTCACGATGATTTGTTCAGGTTTACATAATCCGCGGCTTTTATCGTTGTTTCCGCAGCACAAAATGAAAAATCAAACCAATATAGGAACTAAACTGCGACCGAAAAAACAAACATCGCCACGACGATCTGAGCAAATATCCCTGATCTCTCATATTAATCCTCTTCTCGCAGAAGACGCTTCGCTCCGCAGACGTCACACATCAAAGCGACCGAAACGGCGCATTTCCAATAAAACAGTAATTGTCTGTTTCTCTCGTCTCTTTCGTACCTTTTCTCCATCGATCTCCACGAGGAAGATCTGCTGCTCTCCTCCACAGGAAGAGGCGAGGACCCGGGTCTCCATCGATGGACCGCTCTGGTGTGTGTTGTGTGTCTTGTTTGTGTGTTTGTGTGTTAATCTGTGTGTGTGTGTGTGTGTGTGTGTGTGTTTGCTGATCAAATAGAGGCAATCTCCCCCTCGCCGCCGCCGCCGCGTCCGTCTCCGCCGCCGCACTCAGTGCCAGCGCCGCAGCACTGTGATAAAAAAGGGCTTATTATAATCTCAGGGAAACGAGAGAAAGGCTTTGAAGTGGAAATAAATATTTTTCGATGGCCGACCGCGTTTTTCTGTTAACATGTTTCGCGTGTAATGAACTAACGGTCTGTAGCGGCGCCGCGTCTTAAAAACCCTTCCGGGGGAAGTCAATCATTACTCCCTTTAAAGGCCGAGGGGGGGGAGAGAAGAGAGAGAGACACTTACTTTTACTCTTTTTGACTGAATATTATTTTTGCTTTCATTTTCACGTCTACCCAATCGACCGCCATTACGCTTCAGCTGCTGCACCTCCGAGGGGGGAGCACCTCCTGCGCTCCTTCCCGTCTCCATCAGGTGTCAAGGAGGAGTTTCTCCTCGCAATTTTGAGGGCTCGGGATTTAGCAGGTGGAGTCGTCGAAATTTAGGACCTTGTGAATTAAGTTAACTTGAATTTCTAATGGTTGGCAGCTCAGCCATGTTGAGAGTTTTGCTGCATGTGTGGAACGACTGGAAGTTTATTTGCTCTTCACTATGAATGAATTCACTGTAAGTCACTTTTATCCAAAGTTTCATTTTTCATTTCATTTCAAACCTTTATTTACACTCGTAAGGCATTGAGGTTTCCCTTATTTTCGTTCGTTTACACGACGAGTCAAAAGTGACTGTGAATTCATGATACATGAATCATTAAGGAGCATGGGGGTCATCCATCTTGCTCAAGGACGCCGACAGGTATGGCTGGACATTGGGTATTGAACCCGGTACCTTTTGCATATACATCCTAGCCACTGCACTATGAAATGATTCTCTCATTAAATGGGTAAAAAGCACGACTATGCATGACCTTGAATTGTGCTTTACCAATGAACTCGCCTTGACACGCTCTCTTGGCCATCAAATATCTCGCTTTTCCTTGTGAGCCGAGGACAATATGATGATGGGATCCATTTGTTATTTCCTACGCATCGCTGCAAACGACTCATTTCATTTTAAGCCGCGACGACGGCGTCGATACCGAAATTTGACCAATCGGATTCGAAGCCTCGTTGTTTGCTAATCAGACAAACGCTCACATATACAGTAAAGTTCAGCCAGAGAAACCGCTGAAGCCCGAACGGAGGGCCGCCATATTAAATACTGGCTTGAAATGTAATCTGTAAACGCTGAATTATTAATGTTTGCATAATTTCTCCACTGCTTTTTTTTTTTTTTTTTTTTCTTTTTGGTTTTGGAGATTTGACGGCAGCCAGCGCACGCGCCGCCGCCGCCGCGGCGTATCACAGCATAGCTTATGTACAAAGGCAGACGCAGACTGTGAAACGTATTTCTCCCGGTGCCTCGTTTAGTTAAATATTGTAGTGCACAGAGTGTGTTGTTAAATATTGATTTTTGTGACGCATACTTTAATACCACTTTTTTATTATCAAGTCTCTTTTTTCTTTCTCCTTTCTGGAAGCCGATCAGTCAATTCTGGCTCGGTAATATGCTGAGAGGTTTTATTTGGCTACTGATTTAAATATCCGCTGCTGGAACCCGCGGTGAGTTATTATGGGATGTTCTGTATAATGAGCGGCGCTAGCAGCGCGACACGTGCCACCGAACCGTTTAAAATAGTGTTCATAATTACAGAGGCATTGAAATACGCGGCGGCTGACATCACGGTATTGTGAGGAGTGCGGACGCGACAGAAGTGCGCTTCAGGATTTTAAAACACTTTTGTGAAGGAATAACTGAAGTGCTTGAACATCGCAATATTATATTTTACATATCATACAAATTGTATAAAGAACATCCATTAATTGAAAAGAACATGGATGTCATGGAATATGGATATGTGTGTATATATATATATATATATATATTTCCATTAAATACTATATTGTTTAATTCTGCCCCTCATGCTGATCCTCCTCTCCCATTATGTCCACCCAGGATCCTGGGGGCCCCTCTGGAAAGCGGTCTTCGGCGAGGTCCAGGGGCCGGGGGGGGGGGGGGGGGGGGGGTATTGTCCCCTGAAAGGGGGAGGCGAGGCGGTGACTCCCGGCGGCGGCGGCGGCGAGGGGAGCGAGGGGAGCGAGCGCAGGCCCGGCGGACACGCCTGATGGACTGCACTCCTTCATGTGGCCGTAATGGACGTAATTACACAAAGAAAGGCGCTGTTAGGTGAAATTAGCCATGATATTCACCGCAGGGCGACGACGGGGAAAAAAAAAACGCTGGCAAGGTTAAATGACGCCGCGGGCTAAAAGAGCTGCGGCGCTGCGGCGCTGCGGCACTGCGGCTGCGGCGCTGGGCTGCGGTTGAAAAGAGGGGATTATAACCGATGCGCCGGACCCAGCGTTCGGCGCCACCGGCCCCTTAAAAGGAGGACTAAAGGAGGACTTTTATTGTCTTGGTGAACACCTGCTCCTGTAGAAATGTTTCCACGGCGGTGATTTTCTTTTCAAAAGCGCCGCTCCCATAGGTCATTTCCAGCCAAGTTTAAAACAGAATCAGTCCAACCTCACGTCGCGCGGACGGACAGACGGCTCTCAAAGGGCCCCTACTTCATCACCAGGTGTGAGGGTGATTAGCCCTTACAAGCCATTTAAAAAAACAACTTCTAGAGACATCACAAGTGGCAGTGTCCACCACCCAGATGTATGATGGATAGACCAGCCTACCCGGTCTAGACGGATCTAGCCGCCATACGTCTGGGTGGTGGACACTCCCCACTTGTGATGTCACTAGAGGGAACACCTGGAGGTAAAATCGGGGCCCTTTAAAATCGGACCCTGATACTAGATAATTAGGAAAAGACGGTCTCCAAATGTCCCGGTAGATAACTGTCCTCCACCAACTCTGCAACTGTGTTGAGATGCGAACATCTCTGATGATGTAACTGTTATGCACTAGCAGCACTAATAATAAATGAACTAATACATTTCGACGAACCTTAACCTTGTGTTCTGGTTCTGGTTCCCATGGCCGCTCTGCACTCCAGTTGTCCAGTTGTGGTTTTAGGAAAATGGGTCGTACAGCACTTAGGCATTTTATGTAATACCGCAATCGTGATTGTGTGTTGTGATTGCTCTCAGTCTCACCTGTGAGTAGCTTTGGATGAAAGCATCAGCTAAATAGCGCAGGTGATAATAATAAAGGTGGTCTAAATGGCACCAGGTACCGCGCCGCGCGTAGCTTAGCACGCAAACCTCTTCAGTAGCCATCTTCTCAGAGCATGGAGGTCAACGTCTGCACAGCGACCTCCTCTGACCAGCGGCCCAATTAGCTGCTGCTGGTGGGAGGAGGAGGAGATGGAGGAGGAGGTGGAGGAGGAGGAGGAGGAGGAGGTGGAGGTCAGGATGTGGTGCTGGTGCTGCTGGCGGTGGGAGTCGTCACCCTGACCTGACCTCCAGCAGCCACATATGGAAAGGCATTAGCTCAGTGTCCAACTAATACTAATGTAGCATTAATGGTTAGCAGCAAACAGCTTCCAACTTAGCATTAGCACAAACAAGCTCAGTGTCCCACTGATACAAACGTAGCACTAGCAGTTAGCAGGAACAAGGTCAGTGTCCACTGATGCTAACTTAGCATTAGCAGCCACAAGCAAGCTCAGTGTCCGACTGACACCGACGTAGCATGAGATTAGCACAAACAAGCTCAGTGTCCAACCGATACTAGCATTAGTGATTAGCAGGAAACAAGCTCAGCGTCCGACTGATACTAGCTTAGCATTAGCAGCCACAGGCAAGCTCAGTGTCCGACTGATACTAGCTTAGCATTAGCAGCATTAGCAGCCACAAGCAAGCTCAGTGTCCGACTGATACTAGCTTAGCATTAGCAGCATTAGCAGCCACAAGCAAGCTCAGTGTCCGACTGACACTACACTAAGATTAGCACAAACAAGCTCAGTGTCCAACCTAACTTAGCATTAGCGATTAGCTTCGGGTCTTCTCAGCTCATTCCTATGATGTTCACATTCACGCTGCAACGGGCAGCGTTTCCTCCTCCAGTTTGGACCGGTTCTGAACCGCAGGTCCGTAGTCGGCGGCTACCGACTCGGCGGTGATTATAAAACCTCGTTCATGTGAAACTACTAGTTACACATGAACGAGTTTCTGTAATCACCGGCGGTCCACTCACTACTCACTACCCCCCAAATGTTTACTCCCTTCTGGGCTCTGAGTTTATACGAGGCTGATAAAAATCCCCCGAACATATAAATAAATATGAGGTAAAGGAAGCGGTTGTCCTTGAAGACGGAGAAGACGAGTAAAAAGTGTCAAGCCCTTCGACTCAAAAGACAGAATTTCATTCGACTACATTTATGGAAAAATCCCTTTCTCTGCATTCATGAATGATTGAACTGCGTTAATAAAAAGCAAATCAGTTCAGCATCTATTGAAGACGAGACGTTCCATCAGTCAATGGACATTCAGGCAGAGACACCAAAAGTCAGTTGAAATATTATGGAGTCATATTGATACGGATGTATAGACTGTACAATGCGTTACACAACCAAATAATGAAATCAGTTCCATAAAAAATAGTATATATATATATATATATATATATATATATATATATATATATATATATATATATATATATAATAGCATACATTATAGTATAAAATGCTTATAAAACGAAATAATGTAAATGGGTTCATCACAAACATAGGCTCCTGGTTAGTGTACCGTTGCGTTCAGTGGATTAGGAGAATGACCGGATATATAATATATATATATATATATATATATATATATATATATATAATCTGCTAATGAAGAAGAGCTTATAGGAATGTATTGATCGATCGATTGGGAGAAGATCGGAGACACCTCCAGATCTCCTTCGGTTCCTCTCCCAACTCTTGCTTTGAGGAGTTTTCCATCATCCTCCAGAAGGTCTTGGGGGGTTAGGGATGGTGCCACCCAGACATGGTCCTGTGAAGTCCCTTTAAAGATCCTAACCCAGATCGAATAAGTCCGAAGTCCACCCGACTTTTGTCTCAGAAGGTGTCCTCCTCCGACCCGTACCACGGGGTCAGCTGCACCGTGTGGGGTCTCGGCCGGCCGATCGGCGGCTCCGGGTCGAAATCGGCCAAACCGCAGGAGGAGTCCAGCGAGCTGAGGGAGCCGGCGCTGGACCCGGCGCCCTCGAAGGCGTAGGTCCGCAGGCAGTCGAAGGGCGGCGCGTACGGGTCCTGGTCCGCCTCGGCCAGCCGGTCCAGGATGAACTGCCGGAAGACGTCGTCCTCGGGGCCGATCAGGTGCGAGTGCCGCAGGGACATGCGGATGCTGGCCGCCACCTCCTCCCGCCGCAGCTTCCTGTCTCTCCTCCTGGGGTGGGGGCGCAGGGGGACGGGCTGGGAGGAGGAGGAGGGGGAGGAGGGGGAGCAGGGGGAGGAGATGTAGGGGGAGGAGGCCAGCTGGGGCCCCGGCGCCCGCGGTTCCCCGTAGCGCAGCACCTTCTGGGACACCCGGTCCGGCAGCTCCAGGTCCTCTCCGTCGTTGTTGTTGTTGTTGTTCTCCACCGCCATCCCAGACGCCTCCTGCTGCTTCCTCCTGCGCCTCCTTCTCCTCCTCATCACCAGGGCTAGGATGGAGAGCGCTGGTGGACCCGGGACGACAGGGGAGTTGTTAAGGACGTTGTTATGGTTACCAGGAAACAGGCCACTCACTGGTCTGGTTAATCTGGGGCACAGGTAAAGTCAGGGCGGAAGCACTAGAAGCACTCTCCAAAATAGACAGAAGCAAAGAGGGGGAGAGAGAGAGAGAGAGAGAGAGAGAGAGAGAGGGACAGAGAGAGAGGGAGAGGGACAGAGAGAGAGACAGAGACAGAGAGAGAGAGAGAGAGAGAGAGAGAGAGAGAGAGAGAGAGAGAGAGAGAGTGAGAGAGAGAGACAGAGAGAGAGACAGAGAGGGAGAGAGAGCAAGATAGGATAAAATATGAGGAAGGTAAGGAGGGGAAAGATAGAAATTAGAAAGACAGAAAATGGAGAGAGAGAGAGAGCGAATCTGAGAGTAGAAGCAGCCCCTCAAATATTATATTTTATATTTTACATATTAGATTATTTTTCCATATTCGTTTTAATTTCCAGGTTTCATAAAGGTTTAAAAGAAGAAGTGTTATTAAGCTGAATATTAGGGCTGTTAAAGTGATCCTTTCAGGTTTCCTACCCACGCAACCAAAGACAAATTACCGTCCCGGGTTTATCGCGAGCAGAATGACAATCACCCCCACCCTCACCCGCACCCTCACCCTCACCCGCACCCTCACCGGCACACCCCCCTCTGAAGCGCCGTTAAAAGGGATAGCAGGATAGTGGGGCGTGGCGGCCATTCATCTTTTATGTGATGGGAGATGGGGGGTGAGGGGGGGGGTGAGGGGGGTGAGGGGGGGGGGGGGGGGGAGTGATTCACCGAGGAGCAGCAGAGGTCATAACCGCGCTCCTCAGGTGGCTCAGCCAATGGGAGGGCTGCTGTGGTGCGGACGCCGAATGTTGGTTTATAGAGAGAACACACACACAGGTGAGTGATCACTGTAGTGGTGGTGGTGGAGGGAGGGGGGAGAGAGAGAGAGAGAGAGAGGTAGAGGTAGAAAGAGAGAGAGAGAGAGAGAGAGAGAGAGAAGGGCAGAAAGAGAGAGAGAGAGAGAGAGAGAGAGAGGTAGAGGTAGAGAGAGATAGGTAGAAAGTGAGAGAGATAGGAAGAAAGAGAGAGAGAGAGAGAGAGAAAAGAGAGAGAGAGAGAGGGGGGGTAGAAAGAGAGAGAGAGAGAGGGGTAGAAATAGAGAGAGAGAGAGAGAGAGAGGTAGAAATAGAGAGAGAGGTAGAGAGAGAGAGAGAGAGAGAGAGAGAGAGAGAGAGAGAGAGAGGTAGAGAGAGAGAGAGAGAGAGAGAGAGAGAGGTAGAGAGAGAGAGAGAGGTAGAGAGAGAGAGAGAGAGGTAGAGAGAGAGAGAGAGAGAGAGAGGTAGAGAGAGAGAGAGAGACAGAGAGAGAGACAGAGAGAGAGAGAGAGGTAGAGGTAGAGAGAGATAGGTAGAAAGAGAGAGAGAGAGAGAGAGAGAGAGAGAGAGAGAGAGAGAGAGAGAGAGAGAGAGAGAGAGAGAGAGGTAGAGAGAGGGAGAGAGAGTTGATGGCAGTGATGGTGATGGTGGTGATGGGGGTGAAGGTGGAGGTAGAATTTGGGGTTTAAGTTGCGTTGGTTACGGTGAAGCGCCTGCGGATCGTACTTACGGTCGGGGCGGCGCTGCGCTAACACAACACATCTGCTGGGACACATTTAAATTCATCGCAGTGAGAAATAAAACCATCGCTGTGTCCTTTAGAGGTTCAGCACACACATCACAGTACAAAACACATCAGCGTTACGTTACACCCCGCAGCTTCTCAACCCCTTTCTGGACCATTTTGAGGTCTGACCCCACATCATCCATCCCATAATAATATCACGTCCCGG
>JAOPHQ010005621.1:10000-20798 GCA_030340625.1 Merluccius polli | reverse complement strand
CTCTGACCTGTCTGTCTCTGTGTGTAGGGGCGGTGGTGATGCAGAGTGTTAACGTGTGGCCGCTGGTCAGGATCTATAGAGGAGGCTTTCTGTTGATAGAGTTCCTCTTCCTGTTAGGTAAGACACACACACACACACACACATACTTAAGACTGTATGAAGACATACTGGTTATGAAAAAGTGTGTGTGTGTGTGTGTGTGGTGTGTGTCTTCCAGGCATCAACACCTATGGTTGGCGACAGGCAGGTGTCAATCATGTCCTCATATTTGAACTGAACCCAAGAACAAACCTGTCTCACCAACACCTGTTTGAGGTACATTGTTAATATATATATAGATAGATGGATGAATAGATAGATAGATAACAATATATTTATATATCTCTATGAATAGGCTGCTTCCTGGTTGATAACAGAAGTGTCTAAGTCTGTGTGTAATGCGGTTGCTGTTAGATGGCCGGCCTGCTGGGGGTGCTGTGGTGCGTCAGTCTGCTCTGCTGCCTGTTCAGCGACAGCATCCTGGTGCCCATGCAGGCCAACCCACTGGCGCTGTATGGATTCTTCTTTCTCTTCCTCATCAACCCCTTCAAGACCTGCTACTACAAGTCACGCTTCTGGCTCCTCAAACTACTGGTAACATCCCCCACCACCTCAACTAACCTCAACTAACCTCAACTAACCTCAACTAACCTTTACTAACCTCTCAGTTGGTTGCAATCTGCAACCACACCCGCTAGATGCCACTAAATCCTACCCACTGCGCCTTTAACTAAACTAAACTAACCTTTAACTAAACTAAACTAACCTGTAACTAAACTAACTAACATAACTAACCTCAACTAAACTAACTAACTAAACTAATCTTTAACTAAAATCAAATCAAATAACCTTTAGGTAAACTAAACTAAACTAGTAAACTAAACTAAACTAAACTAGTAAACTAAACTAAACTAACCTAACCTGTAACTAAAGAAACAAAAGAAACAAAATGAATCCACCTCTGTATATTTAAGGCGATTCTCAAGCGGCCGGCGAGGTTCTGCTGTTATCCAACAAGAATGCACTTAATTTACAGGTTTGATAGTTTAGTATTAAACTATATGTATATAAACAGAGTGTGGTCTCGATGTGTATGAAACATGTTCTTGTATGTCTTCATGTATGTATTTATGTCTTCATGTATGTCTTCATGTATGTATTCATGTCTTCATGTATGTCTTCATGTATGTATTCATGTATGTATTCATGTCTTCATGTATGTATTCATGTCTTCATGTATGTCTTCAAGTATGTCTTCATGTATGTATTTATGTCTTCATGTATGTCTTCATGTATGTATTCATGTCTTCATGTATGTCTTCATGTATGTATTCATGTATGTATTCATGTCTTCATGTATGTCTTCATGTATGTATTCATGTCTTCATGTATGTATTCATGTATGTATTCATGTCTTCATGTATGTCTTCATGTATGTATTCATGTCTTCATGTATGTCTTCATGTATGTATTCATGTCTTCATGTATGTCTTCATGTATGTATTCATGTCTTCATGTATGTCTTCATGTATGTATTCATGTCTTCATGTATGTCTTCATGTATGTATTTATGTCTTCATGTATGTCTTCATGTATGTCTTCATGTATGTCTTCATGTCTTCATGTATGTCTTCATGTATGTATTCATGTCTTCATGTATGTCTTCATGTATGTCTTCATGTATGTATTCATGTCTTCATGTATGTCTTCATGTATGTCTTCATGTATGTATTCATGTCTTCATGTATGTCTTCATGTATGTATTCATGTCTTCATGTATGTCTTCATGTATGTCTTCATGTATGTATTCATGTCTTCATGTATGTATTCATGTCTTCATGTATGTCTTCATGTATGTATTCATGTCTTCATGTATGTCTTCATGTATGTCTTCATGTATGTCTTCATGTATGTATTCATGTATGTATTCATGTATGTCTTCATGTATGTATTCATGTCTTCATGTATGTCTTCATGTAGTTCCGCGTGGTGACGGCTCCGTTCCACCGGGTGGAGTTTGCAGACTTCTGGCTGGCCGACCAGCTGAACTCTCTGGTGGTGGTGCTGATGGACTTGGAGTACATGATCTGCTTCTACAGCTTTGAGCTGGACTGGCGCCGCCATGATGGCCTGGTCCGGCCCGGTAAGAACCACAACACTCCTGTTGTTGTTGTTGTTGTTGTTTACATGCTATTTACATGTGGTTTACACATTGTTAGCATGTGGTATACACGTTGTTAACATGTTGTATACGTTTACATGTTGTTAACATGTTGTTTACGTTAACATGTTGTTTACATGTTGATTTTTGCATGTTGTTGTTTACATGTGGTTTACATGTTTACACGTTGATGTTTGCATGTTGTTTACATGTGGTTTACATGTTGTTAACATGTTGTTTACACATTGATGTTTGCATGTTGTTGTTTACATGTGGTTTACAAGTTGTTAACATGTTAACATGTTGTTTACACATTGATGTTTGCATGTTGTTTTTTTACATGTGGTTTACCCGTTAACATGTTGTTTACACATTGTTAACATGTTTACAAGTTGATGTGTGCATGTTGTTGTTTACATGTGGTTTACACATTGTTAACATGTTGTTTACACGTTAACATGTTTACACGTTGATGTGTGCATGTTGTTGTTTACATGTGGTTTACACGTTAACATGTTGTTTACACGTTGTTAACATGTTGTTTACACGGTGTTAACATGTTGTTTACACGTTGTTAACATGTTGTTTACACGTTGTTGTTTACATGTTGTTTTCCCAGTTGAGCCGGGTCGGATGCCGTGCCACTCGTACTCGTACGGCGTGCGCGCGGGTCATCCAGTGCCTCCCCGCCTGGTTCCGCTTCATCCAGTGTCTCCGGCGTTACCGCGACACCAAGAGGGCCTTCCCTCACCTGGTGAACGCCGGGAAGTACTCCACCACCTTCTTCGTGGTCATCTTCTCCGCTCTGTACAGCACGCACAAAGGTAACACACATTTACACACACACCCTCTCTCCTTAACCCGCCTCCCTCTCCTAAGACCCACCTCCTCTCTCCTTAACCCCGCCTCCTCTCTCCTTAACCCCCGCCTCCTCTCTCTCCAGCCCAGCAGCCGGCCGAGGCCCAGGTCTTCCTCTACCTCCTGATCAGCTGCTCGGTGGTGAGCTCCTGCTACACGCTGATCTGGGACCTGAAAATGGACTGGGGTCTGTTCGACCGCAGCGCCGGGGGGAGAACACCTTCCTGAGAGAGGAGATAGTGTACCCTCAGAAGGTATACACACACACACACAACTTGCTGAGCGAGGAGATAGTGTACCCTCAGAAGGTACACACACACACACACCTTGCTGAGCGAGGAGATAGTGTACCCTCAGAAGGTACACACACACACTTTGTGAGCGAGGAGATATTGTACCCTCAGAAGGCACACACACACACACACACACACACACACACACACACACACACACACACACACACACACACACACACACACACACACACACACACACACACACACACACAACCTTCCTCAGAGAGGAGACAGTGTACTGTCAGAAGTATCACACTCTCTCACCATGTCTCCCTATGTGTCTCTATGTCTCTCGACCAGGCCTACTACTACAGTGCTATAGTAGAGGATGTGTTGTTGAGGTTTTCCTGGACGCTCACCATCTCCTTGTCGACCGCCTGTGACTTCCCCGGGACTCTCTGATATCTTAGCAACCGTCCTGGCGCCGCTGGAGGTGTTCCGGTACGCACACGCAGGCACACACACATGCACACACACGCACACACACACACGCACACATGCACACACGCACACCACACACACACACACCGCCAGGCACACACATGCACACACGCACACCACACACACACACACACAGGCACACACATATGCACACACACATGCAAACACACAGGCAGGCACACACACATGCACACACACACGTAGGCACACACACATGCACACACGCACACACACACATACACACACACACACACACACACACACACAAGCACAAAGACATACAGACACACACATGCACAGAAAGACACATGCATAGACACACGTGTACATGCCACAGACAGACACACGCGCGCACAGACACACACAAACACACACACACCACAGGCACACAGACAGACACACGCACGCACAGACACACAGACACACGCACAGACACACACAAACACACAACACCACAGACACACAGAGGTATCAGGGGCCGTCAAACCCGTTTAGACAGTGTTAATATAATAACGTATGTGTCAGTATAACGACGTCTGTGTCAGTATAATAACGTATGCGTCAGTATAATAACGTCTGTGTTGTGCTGGCGATCGCCGCTCTCCAGGCGGTTCGTGTGGAACTTCTTCCGGCTGGAGAACGAACACCTGAACAACTGCGGTGAGTTCCGCGCGGTGCGGGACATCAGCGTGGCGCCGCTCAACGCAGACGACCAGACGCTGCTGGAGCAGATGATGGATCAGGAGGACGGCGTCCGCAACCGCCAGGGAAAGAGGAACTGGAAGAGGAGCTACAGCGTCAGCCTCCGCCGGCCTCGCCTCGCCTCCCAGTGAGACACACACGCACACACACACACACACACACACACACTGAGGGAGGGGGCAGTGTTGAAGATTCACAAAAATCAAGGTGTAGTTTCCAGGAGTGTAGAGGCCTTTCTTCCAAATAGACCACAGAGTCAAGATGTTCAATCAGTATAACAGTATACCAGTATAATATATAACAGTATAACAACACACATGACAAGGGCGGGGCTACCTGAGGCCCTCCTGTCGTTTCCTGTTCTCTTGGCAGAACAACACATAAAGGTGCATCCCCCGTATTTCCTATTGGGTTACCGTTATTTGATCAAGCCAATCACAAACTGGTCACTCCCTCTGTAGGTTGAACGGCAAGCGGGATGTGATAGCTGGGTGAGATGGGCACACAGACTGGTTGGTCTATGGGGGATTTGTGGATTGACTGATGCATGAAAGGGAGTTTAATTAATACTAAGCTCATCGCCTCTATTGGTCCTGATCAACTCATCAAGACCAGTGGGGGGGTTAGAGACGGGTCTGGCAGGGAGGGGGGGAAGAACAGGATGAAGGTGAAACCATCTAAACATATCAAACCTTAACTCTCACCAGAATTAGTATTTTCCTCTTCAGGAGGGGAGGGAGGGAGGGAGGGAGGGAGAAAGGAAGAAAGGAAAGAAAGAAAGAAAGAAAGAAAGAAAGAAAGAAAGAAAGAAAGAAAGAAAGGGAGGGAGGGAGGGAGGGAGGGAGGGAGGGAGGGAGGGAGGGGAGGGAGGGAGGGAGGGATAATCTGTCTGTCTGTCTGTCTGTCTGAGCCACTAGCTGGTTTGCTCAATGCTCAGGACCAATATTGTACAGCTACACCCTGATCACCACCTCCACCTCCTCCCCCCCCCCCCCCCAGGTCCAAGACCCGCGACACCAAAGTCCTGATCGAGGACACCGACGACGACTCCTGACATCAGGCCACGCCCCTTGTCTGGGTTCACAACCTGTTCAAAGGGGGGAGCTCCGCCTCCTCCTGAAGAGCCAGACGAGTCGGCGCTGTTGGATCTGTTCCAACAGACTCTCAACCCCCAGAGATTCAAACCCTCAACCACCTGATACCCTTCTAGTGACGCTGAAACCACACCCACCCTGGGAGGGGGAGTGGAACTCACAGCACGCGTGACACATTGTAAATCTCCTCCCTCCACTTCCTCTGTAGTTAATTCCTCTTCCTGAGTTACCTTTGCGCAAAAACCAGGACGGCAGCACCGACACCCTGCCTGTATGCAGGGACTCGACCCCAATGGCAAGACTCGGGCGATTCCATTCCCTATGAACCCCTCACCAAGCATCACCTCGTCCCGGCGACCCCATCTGTCACCTCCCCTTCCGGGCCTGAAGACCTTCGGACCAAACCGCTTCCAACATCACCCCCTGATGACCCCCCGGCAGTCGCCTCCGCTCCCCCCGGCCGGGTCACCTCCACCTCCACCTCCGCTCCCCCGGCCGGGTCACCTCCACCTCCGCTCCCCCGGCCGGGTCACCTCCGCTCCCCCCAGCCGGGTCACCTCCACCTCCGCTCCCCCAGCCGGGTCACCTCCGCTCCCCCCAGCCGGGTCACCTCCACCTCCGCTCCCCCAGCCAGGTCACCTCCACCTCCCCTCCCCCAGCCGGGTCACCTCCGCTCCCCCCAGCCGGGTCACCTCCACCTCCGCTCCCCCCGGCCGGGTTACCTCCGCTCCCCCCAGCCGGGTCACCTCCACCTCCGCTCCCCCAGCCGGGTCACCTCCACCTCCGCTCCCCCAGCCGGGTCACCTCCACCTCCGCTCCCCCCCGGCCGGGTCACCTCCGCTCCCCCCGGCTCTCCTCTCTTGACTGCTGCTTCTGCTTCACATTCATCAGACTCTCACTTGGCAACGGGCCGCTCCGACCGGTGGACCCGGACCCTGAAGGACACGCCCCCCTCGGTCCACCCTAACCCCTTCTCAGTCAGTCACGATTGGCTCGTCAACGGGTGTCACATAGCTGCCTACCTGCACCTTACACACACACACACACACACACACACACACACACACACGCGCATACAAACACGCACACAAACACGCACACATGCGCTCCCTCTGCATCAGAACATTTGTGGTGTTTCAGGAGGAGAGGAAAAGGTTGTAAATAAGTGGACCAACGCAGAGACGAACCCCAACACTGATTCCAAACATATTCCAAAATGTAAACTATGAACTACGTTGCTGAGCGAGAGGCCCCTGGTGAAGAGGACGACAAAGGTCTTACTAGTTGTAGCTCCGCGGGAGAGGTCAAAGGTCATTCTGTTGAATGTATGCAGGTTATTTATGTGTGTTTGTCTATAAGATGAGACGTGCTACACCTGTGAATTAATCAGCTTGAATCTATTTTATTTATATATGTATCATATACTAACCCAGCCAATCAAACATGTTGCTAGTAGGAGGACTTGAAGACCTACGGCAGCAGCACCACCCGCCAGGCAAACACTCATTCTGATTGGATTAGACTGAATACTCAATGTTCATTTCCACCAATCAGACAGAGGGACTTCATGACCTGTGTGTGGTGTGGTGGTCCGTGATTGGTCACTCTTAGGTTGTGTTGTAAAGTGTGGTTGAAGTCAACCAAATCAAATCTATGCTCCTGAAGCTGTGTGTGTGTGTGTGTGTGTGTGTGTGTGTGTGTGTGTGTGTGTGTGTGTGTGTGTGTGTGTGTGTGTGTGTGTGTGTGTGTGTGTGTGTGTGTGTGTGTGTGTGCGCGCACATGACACATTCCTTCTCTTCTCAGACACGTCCACTGGTGTACTAACATCTACCACACGCGCACACACACTAGAGACACATACACACTCACTAGAGACACACACACACTAGACACACACACACACACACACTAGAGACACATACACACACACACACACACACACACAATAGAGACACACACACACACACACACACTAGAGACACACACACACACACACACACTAGAGACACACACACACACACACACTAGAGACACACACACACACACACACACACACACACACACACACACACACACACTAGAGACACACACACACACACACACACACTAGAGACACACACACCACCAGCATAGCGTTGCTTAGCATAGCCGTAGCTAACTCCTAGCATCCCCATCACTGAAGACATTCCATGAACTCTTCACTCAACACTTCTATCCAGCGCTACTCGGTATTATTTCTCTTCCATTTTTGTTACTTTTGAATCATTTCCATGTACTGAAGTGAAGAAGCGCCCCACTGGGTGGCGTTGTGCGTCTTAATGTGTGTTCAGAAGGTTTCTCCAGTTGGTTTCTCATTTTCAGGTCAAGTTGTCCTCCAACTCATGTGGTCTTTTCTATTTGTCTGTTTCTCAAATGTATGCAGTTTGTGACCAACGCCATTGCTCTGACAACGAACAATAATAAAAAAAAACTGCTTTTAGGAGATTATGTTTGGATAAACCCATCCACCAGGCCCCGCCTCTTCCCTCTCATTGGTTCAGGGTGGGCAGGGTTTATAATCTGGTGATTTGGTGGGTGTCATGTCGTGTTTGCTGGGTTCATAAGGGCATCTCTTCTCTCTCTCCACCTTCACCTGGCTGTGGGGTATAAAGACGAAGGGATTTAGTCTTGGGACAAAACTCCTGTTGTCCTATGTTGTCCTAAAATGTCCAATTTCACACTAGAAGAGATCTTTCAGTGAACCAGAGGCTGTTTGAAGAAGAACTTGAACTTCATGTATCCTATCTGTGTCACTAACTTGTGTTTTAGTGAAGTCCTGTATGTGTTCTGCTTATTTTCCCCTCATGGTATCTCTTAGTGAACGACTAACTCGTTACTCTACTGTGCGTTCTGATTGGTTACAATTTATGACATCAGGAACGGTGATTGCACTAACCTGGCCACCCTGCAATACCAATACACACTTACCTGTAATACACACCTGTAATACACACCTGTAATACACACTTACCTGTAATACACACCTGTAATACACACACACTGTTCCTTAATGCAATACCAATACACACCTACCTGTAATACACACCTGTAATACACACTTACCTGTAATACACACCTGTAATACACACTTACCTGTAATACACACTACTGTAATACATACTGTTCCTTAATGCAATACCAATACACACCTACCTGTAATACACACTTACCTGTAATACACACCTGTAATACACACTACTGTAATACATACCATTCCTTCCTGCAATACCAATACACACCTACCTGTAATACACCTGTAATACACACATAATGTTCCTTAATGCAATACCAATACACACCTACATACCTGTAGTACACACTTACCTGTAATACACACCTGTAATACACACTACTGTAATACATACTGTTCCTTAATGCAATACCGATACACACCTACCTACCTGTAATACACACATACTGTTCCTTAATGCAATAACAATACACACCTACCTACCTGTAATACACACCTGTAATACACACCTACCTGTAGTACACACCTGTAATACACACCTACTGCTCCACAAGACTGTTCTACTCTTAGTGTTTGTAATTGCTCTCACATCCGTCTCCTGTACAGCTCTGAAACTTCACCAGTTAAAGTCTGCAGGTTTTGGTTGTTGAGATAAAGCGGACAGAGTAGTCTAGTGGTCACGGTGTTGGACTCCCAGCTGGGAGGATCTGGGTTTGATCCCCAATGTCCTCAGCCTACCTCTAGGCATCCTAGAGCAAGATGCCCCCTAACCCCCCCTGCTCCTTCATGACATGTATCTGGATTCACTTTGGATAAATGTGTCTGCTAAATAATAAATAGTTAAAAGTTCAGAGGTCAAATTGAGGCCCTTCAGGAGACTTCATGTTTTGTAACCTTCCTCCCAGTCGCAGAAAACACAAACGTTGTCGTGTTTAAAACTATACGTTTTCTTCATCTGTGATTTGACTGTGTAACACCAGCAGAATAATAATACCATATTATTAATGATGATGATTAATGATTAGAATAATTCACCTCCTGTTATGTGTCGCTGACTCAAGTCACGACGAAACCCTCGAGTGGAAAGAGCGAAATGTGTGTTTTGTTTTGGACGCTGAACCACGGGGACGAGGCTTCGTGACCTCACCTCCACGCCATCTCTAAATGATCATGAGCCGAAAAGCCAATATCCAATGTATTGATCAGCTCAAGAGGTCACCCCCAGTATCGTCCGTCTGTGTGTGTTTTGTGTGTGGGAGACATCTGTCCTCCTTAGAGACGTGAGGCTCTTCGACCTCTGAGCAGGTTGTGGCCTCCAGGTGAATCCCGACCTCAGCTGCCGGTCAAAAATCAAAACCATCCAGGTAGAAAAGCTTTGGCTGGTATATTTCAGCGTGTCCGAATATTTTAAGGGTTCAATATCACGTGTGCACGGGGATCTTTGTCTCACACTGGCCCAAAGTTAATCTTTGTTATCCGTGAAGGAATAAAAACGTCATCGTGTTACTTATTTGGCCAACGGGATTTTATTGTTGTCACTGCAACGCAACCCGCTGGCCACCAGGGGGCGGTGTTGGGCCAGGTGTACAAGTCACCGTAGGCGGCCACAGGGTGTGCGATATTACACCTGAATCTGTAAATTCCTCTGGTTATACGTCCATGGTAAATTCAAGTTATTCAAGTGTTATTGCCAAACACGTATTTGTTGTGGATGTATTGTGTTGTGCGCTGTTTCCAGCTGTCCTCTGCCGGAGTGTCTCTCTGGCAAAGCAGCGAGCCGGTGAATCAATGTGACACAAGACAGTATCACTCGGAGAGATTCAAAGTGTATTCAGGTTCATAAAGCGTATTAACAGATTAGAGAGCGAAGCGCCTATTGCGTGAAAGAGGAGATGCAGACAGTTCACACGGCCCGGCTCTGTGCTGGGAGCAGGGGAGGGTTGACCTTGGGCCAGATATCAACTATCCCAGACATCCTGGACAATGACAAGATATACTGCCCCAGCACTTTGGACATGCAGCAACTAGTTGCGTACACAGTGGAGTGGAAATGTACGTGCAAACCTGCTAGAAATGATAATGCAAAGTTCATATTCATATACTCCCAGCAGATTATGAGGACATCTTTGTTTTTGTCTTTGTGGTCTTTGTGTGAAACCATATCATCACTTCCTGTTGCAGTGAGGGGACCGAGTTG
>JAOPHQ010005621.1:0-2500 GCA_030340625.1 Merluccius polli | reverse complement strand
TTATATATATAGTTATATATATAGTTATATTACTATATATATATAGTATATATATAAGCTACAGACCACCGTAGCTTCAGTACCTACTGACACCTTACAGGCCAGTACAGACCACCGTAGCTTTGTTTTTAGCATGAACATAAATAACTGTCATCAGCATACATTTGTATGTTTGACAGATTAAAGGCAGGTCAATAATATCATTATATATTAATAATAATTAATATGTAATATAAGATGAACAGAATAGGGCCCAGTGTTGATCCTTGAGGAACACCAATGATACAGTTAAGGTATGATGATTGAGTAGTCATCAGTTGACAAATTAAAAAAATGATAACAATTTTTGACAGGAAAAAAAAGTTTCGACAGGAGTACCTCATGGTTCCCAGTATCTAAAGACAGAATAGTAATATAACTATATATATATATATATATATATATATATATATATATATATATATATATATATATATATATATATATATATATATACTATATATATATATATATATATATAGTAATTAATTAATTATTATTAATATATAATGATATTATTGACCTGCCTTTAATCTGTCAAACATACAAATGTATGCTGATGACAGTTATTTATGTTCATGCTAAAAACAAAGCTACGGTGGTCTGTACTGGCCTGTAAGGTGTCAGTAGGTACTGAAGCTACGGTGGTCTGTACTGGTCTGTAAGGTGCCAGTAGGTACTGAAGCTACGGTGGTCTGTACTGGCCTGTAAGGTGCCAGTAGGTACTGAAGCTACGGTGGTCTGTACTGGCCAGTAAGGTGCCAGTAGGTACTGAAGCTACGGTGGTCTGTACTGGCCTGTAAGGTGCCAGTAGGTACTGAAGCTACGGTGGTCTGTACTGGACTGTAAGGTGCCAGTAGGTACTGAAGCTACGGTGGTCTGTACTGGCCTGTAAGGTGCCAGTAGGTACTGAAGCTACGGTGGTCTGTACTGGCCAGTAAGGTACCAGTAGGTACTGAAGCTACGGTGGTCTGTACTGGCCTGTAAGGTGCCAGTAGGTACTGAAGCTACGGTGGTCTGTACTGGCCTGTAAGGTGCCAGTAGGTACTGAAGCTACGGTGGTCTGTACTGGCCTGTAAGGTGTCAGTAGGTACTGAAGCTACGGTGGTACTGGTCTGTAAGGTGCCAGTAGGTACTGAAGCTACGGTGGTCTGTACTGGTCTGTAAGGTACCAGTAGGTACTGAAGCTACGGTGGTCTGTACTGGCCTGTAAGGTACCAGTAGGTACTGAAGCTACGGTGGTCTGTACTGGTCTGTAAGGTGTCAGTAGGTACTGAAGCTACGGTGGTCTGTACTGGTCTGTAAGGTACCAGTAGGTACTGAAGCTACGGTGGTCTGTACTGGCCTGTAAGGTACCAGTAGGTACTGAAGCTACGGTGGTCTGTACTGGTCTGTAAGGTACCAGTAGGTACTGAAGCTACAGTGGTCTGTACTGGTCTGTAAGGTGTCAGTAGGTACTGAAGCTACGGTGGTCTGTACTGGTCTGTAAGGTACCAGTAGGTACTGAAGCTACGGTGGTCTGTACTGGCCTGTAAGGTACCAGTAGGTACTGAAGCTACGGTGGTCTGTACTGGTCTGTAAGGTGTCAGTAGGTACTGAAGCTACGGTGGTCTGTACTGGCCTGTAAGGTGCCAGTAGGTACTGAAGCTACGGTGGTCTGTACTGGTCTGTAAGGTACCAGTAGGTACTGAAGCTATGGTGGTCTGTACTGGCCTGTTAGGTGCCAGTAGGTACTGAAGCTACGGTGGTCTGTACTGGACTGTAAGGTGCCAGTACAGACCACTAGAACATTTTGTACTAGAACATTTTGTAACGTGAGAGTGAGATGTTTCGGTTTAATTACGCAATCACTCATAGCTGTGACCGCGTCTTTAGTTCCCCGCGTCAGATCGCTGTAATTCGGTTTGTGAATATCTGTTGAATATCCAGTATCTTTCTCACTTAAAAAAAACACTTTCAAACGGCATCAACTGCCATAGAGATGTGTGATTATTTTAACACACCACAACAGTCGTGCTATGGTGCTATAAATGTCACGTTTGGTTTTGATGGTCGGACGTTGCTACACTACGATGAATAGTGATTTTAATGATTTTGTAACGTGAGACGTATCCACGCTTGGAAACCCCGCCTCCTCGGCAGGTATACACCTGGGCAGGTATACACTAAGCAAGCAATCTAAGCAAACGAAAAACACGATTATTATTTTCACGTCGTTTATACACTAATGAAAACAGTTAGTTATGAATATTATATTCAATTTCTGCCACGTCTGTTCCACTAGATGCCACGAAATTCTACACACTGCACCTTTAAGTCAAGTCGACACCTGAACATAAACCATGATCCTCTCACGGATACACATCCTCACCAACCTCATGTTGTGGGGAAAGGAGAATAGTTGAAGGTGGTGTCTGATTTTAAATACTTTATAATCATTCTACATTCAAATCTGTCATAT
>JAOPHQ010005620.1:27500-30000 GCA_030340625.1 Merluccius polli | reverse complement strand
GGGTATCTTCTGATCATCATAATCACACTGTACAATGTGCTTTACATACGATTAAGTCATTTGATTAGGTTCATTGAAGTGTAGAGATTTGGATTACCATAGTGATGGCAGATTAAAATGAATGTAAACAATATTACATGGATGCATAAAACTGCTCATTTGTGACACACACACACACACACACACGCACACACACTCACACGCACACACACGCGCGAACAACCGGGCCAGGGAAATCCCAGGTACATACTGTATGTGCTATAAAAAGCAATGAAACACCTGCACACACACAAACCCGCCCCTCCCGCAAACACACACACACACACACACACACATTGACACTGAAAATAGACTATTCTTCTTCCGCTAATACCCATCCTCCTCTCTCTCAGGAGGCCTGATGTCGTCTATGGCCACCATTAATAAAACAAGTTGTTATTCTTCTCTCCATAAACACCCTCCGTGTGCCCACCAACAGGCTGGGGGTGGGGGGGCTTTACATGTCCTCCAGCTGCTGAGGTAGCGCCGGGTTCCCCTGACAACACCCCACCACCGCCACCGCCACCGCCACCGCCACCGCCAGCCCCTCCGGTCCTATCCAGTCCTCCACACAACGTACCAGACTGCCGCAGGAGCCCAACTTCTGAAGCACAAACAGACAAAAAAAAAAACACAAAACAGACTAAACACGCCGCAGACACGCCATCAGAACAATACATGCGATATATGTGCGATAACAGGCGTGATTCATGTGTGCCGGGGCGTGTGCTGCGTGTTGCACACGGAAGCATCCATAACGCAAATTCCCAGGGAGGTTTGTCGGAGTTTCTCCGCGCCGCTTTTGTGGTGAGACCGCCGCGCGGTCGGGGTTGTCGTACGTACGTTGGTTTGTTTCGCGACGAGGAAAATGAATCATTAGCCGAGCGACGAGGTGGCCCAGATCCCGGAGAGAGAGAGAGAGAGAGGCCGACGAAGGGGTACGCCGGCGGACTGGAAAGGTTAAGCGCCGTATTACGACGGAGAGAAAGGGAAGGCGAAGGGGGGGACAAATTGAGAAATTAGCGGCATGCGGGCGGTTAGGGTCTCGGAGGACTCTGCGTTGAGGCGAGACCTATTACAGCGCATGGCGGTAGACAGCTGGGTAATTATCATCTATGTGTTTAGCAGGAGCCTTGATCCAGGGCAACGTACACCACTCCTGATATAACCACTTAGATAGCTCATTTAGCACAATCCTCTCTCTCTCTCCCCCCTCTCTCTCTCTCTCTCTCTCTCTCTCTCTCTCTCGCTCTGTCGCCAGGGCTATTGTAGTGTGGCTGTACTGTATCCAAGTGTTAATGTACTGTATCTCAAAGCGGTAACATAATGTTGCTGTGCTGTCATTTCAAGCTCCATCATAATATTGCAGCAGTGCTCTAACTTGAGGCTCTTATCATTGTGTCTGCTGTACCGTTATGTGAAGCGTTATCATAGTGTTGTGCTGTGCCGTAAATTAAATTGGCTGTACTGTAAATTACAGCACTTACTGTTTACCTGTTTATTCGTTTAGCAGATGCTTTTATCCAAAGCAAGTTACGGTGATTTCAAATGGATGTGGTTAAGGAGCCGGTATAGGAGTTGGGGTGATCCCGCTCAACGATGTCTACAGGTAGATTCGATCTCTATCGTAGTGTCGCTGTGTGATGGGGTCGCGTCCCCCCCGGCCGTGTTTCTTGCTGGACATGGTGTGGGGTCGGAGGGGGGGGAGGGATGATAAAAAAGGGTACAGGGTGAGCGAGGCCCTAGATGTGCATGAGAGAGAGAGAGAGAGAGAGAGAGAGAGAGAGAGAGAGAGAGAGAGAGAGAGGGAGAGAGAGAGAGAGAGACAACAGCTGGTTCTAAACATCTGCTGCCTCTCTTCATCACTGGCTTCAGTGTGTGTGTGTGTGCGGGTATATATATATATATATATATATACACACATATAATACTGATATGGTTTTTGCATTTATACTTAATATTTTACATTTCAGTCTCATAGCTATGGAAGCTGTAGCTCTCCCCCTCCCCACGTTTGTTCATCTTTTGCTCCAAGCAAACCCAATCTATCCTGAAGAGAGGGAGAGGGTGTTGGAATAATAGAGTGGCGTGGAGGGGGGGGGGGGGGGGGGGGTGGTGGTGGGTACATGCTACATGCTACACGCTATAACCCCCCCCACACACACACACACACACACACACACACACACTACCACCACCCCGGCCCCCTCTCTCTCTCTCTCTGAAATACAGTGCTGTAGACACACTGTGCCAGTGTTAATTAGGGAACCACCATTACAAGATAAATCAGAAGGAGAGGGAGGGAGAGAGAGAGGGAGAGACAGATAGAAATAGAGGGAGAGAGGTGTTGAGAGAGAGAGAGAGAGAGAGAGAGAGAGAGAGAGAGAGAGAGAGAGAGAGAGGTGGAGGTGTGCGGATGGCCTGGGGGCAGCCTGGAAGGGAGACGGGTGGATGATAGCAG
>JAOPHQ010005620.1:20000-22500 GCA_030340625.1 Merluccius polli | reverse complement strand
AAAACCTCCTCCCGACCAGGTTTGGTTGCCAGCATAAGTTACATGGTGATACAGCGACGCTAAAAGAGAGCGACTTTCGTAGGACAGCTAACCCAGGCTTTGAGCGCAACATACCTCGCTAACCCACTAATCGAGCTTCGTAGTATACCCCCCTGGACACACAACACGCAGAATGTATTCAATTACATGAAAAAAATAAACATGACGACTAACGCCCAAGTTATTACAAACACAAAAAAATTGTGTTTGCTACATATCGCCAAGTGAATTCACATGAAGTGTATTGTTACAGCCTTTTATCACAGTTACTCTCTGAAATTGCTTCACAGTTTAATATAAAAGTATTACGTTGGTTGTAGTTTCAAATGAGTTGCAGTTTGTTGTTTGTAGTTAAGCATTAGGTTGGCTGTTGTTTAAGGCTTGGTTTAAGTTTAAGGACGTGAGTTGGTTGTAGTTGAAGAGAGACCAGAACACCTGCAGGTCCTCTTACTGTACAGAGAGTCGCCTCGCAAACAAATTTGCATCTCAAAATTAGAAATCAATGCTTTCTCCCTCACCTAATGACCAATCTCCAGGAGGCATTGCTGTGCGTTTGATTAACTTTCAGGGGTGCGGTGGCGGGGTGGGGCGCGGGGGGGGGGGGGGGGGGGGGGGGGGGGAGCGGTGCAGGAGGAAATGTTAGAGAGAAACATTAATCTCCTTCTGCGCGAAAGCATGTATCCTCTGACAGGGGGGTCAAAGTTGCTGTTTAATCTAGCCCATAATTTCTGAAAAGTGCTGACAAAGTGTATTTTAATACGTTCCAACATTGCCAGGGTTTGAGGAAGCGTGAAGCGTGGCAGAGCGGCAGGATGTTTGCGTTGAGACACGCTCAGGGGAAAGAGGGTGGGAGGCCAGCCAGCTCCATGCCCCCCTGGGTGTGGAAGACAGGACGAGACTCGGGTGAAAGTTTGATCACTCTCAGATCGAGTTGAATAATTATTAATATTCCCCTTTTTAGATGGAGAAACAAGTGCTTTCCTGTCCCGCACTCCAACAGGTGGTTCTTCAAAGGATATTTGACCCAGATCGCTTGGGTGGAAATTGACTGTCCTGGAGGCTTGGGTTTTAGCACCACTGGCCTGGCTCTGTTGTTGCTGCACTTATTTTTATGACCCAGCGCTTTAAACTAAACAAATATAGCCAGCTGTCATGGGTAAAGGGTAGTCTGACCTTTTTGTATTTACTGTAATATGTCTTAAAATTCCCCTTCATTTATAAGTTATAAACGTACATTAATGTCAGTATGTTGTATATATAGACGTAAAAAAGATATTACATGTCTTCGGTTGATTTACAACATTGTTTTTTTGTATTTTTTTTTACATCATTGGAAAGCGATTGTAACTTAACAATAATAATTTCAACCAAAAAAAACAAAAAACAGGCATTTTTATGTGGCCCTAAAGAGCTGAAAACCACCCCAAACTATTATTGTGTCACGCGGTCTACCGGTGACTTTCTTTTGACTTTATGGACCACGGGCAGGCAGGTGCCTCCGCCAGCCACCTCTTCACCCCCCCCCCCCCCCCACTGAAAAATGTGTCTGTTAGCTTTTGGCCAATTCACTGGAAATAATATCCCTCACACTGCGAGAGCACGGTGTCAGGGTCAATTGTCCTGCCAAACGCTGGGGGAGACGCAGCGACGGCTATTGATTTTTCATTTTGTGGGGGTAAGCAAGCATGTGTCGGCTGGCTGCCGGTGCAATGAGCCGGGGATAATGTGCCAGACTGCTCCTCTGGCTCCTCACCCGCGAGCCGAGAACAGAGAGGAGCACCTTCGAACATGCTGGTGAACCAGGGGGTGTGGGGGGGGGGGGGGGGGGGGGGGGGTGGCGGCTGGCTTGGAGGGCGGCCAGCGGTGGCTCCTGCTCCTACATAGATTCGAGCACGTCGGATGCCTCTGTGTGTTATCCCAGCTGGGTGTTCGGCGGTGGTGGTGGTGTAGGAATGCTCTTGGCAGGTCGATGGAGGCGGCGCAGGCAGCCAGCGTCGGCGGCGGAGGTGCGTTTGTGTCCGCACGCCCCGGGAGGAGTGCGTTCCCGGGGTCAAACTGCGCCAGGCCCGGCGGTACTGTAACTGTGTTTTACGAGGGGGTATAGACGCAAAATCCGCCGGTCCGTCTTCTCCCCCCCCGGGGGGGGAAGTGAATACGGTTGGCTGCCAAATGCAGCGACAGCACCGCTGTGAACCACGCTGGCTGCATGCATCCATAAGCCTGCCACAAAGTGGCTCATCAGTAGTACAGCTTGGTACGTTTGATTCCATCCTGCCTCTCTCTATCCGGGCTCTCTGTACTTGAATTGGAATAGGTTGGTCTGCTGTGTTTGCGGGGTCCTGACCTGGGGCTTGTCCACATCCAAGTGTTTTTGTGTTGGAGATAAAATGAAAACACGGCTAAATCTCCACAAGCCATTCTCCAACATGACAGGCAGTGAGGTTCGGTCGAGAGCCTGGGC
>JAOPHQ010005620.1:0-17500 GCA_030340625.1 Merluccius polli | reverse complement strand
CGCACACACACATTCACACACACCTGCTCACAGCGTGTGTTTGGGCGCGGTGGGGTATAATGTATACACACACACACACACACACACACACACCTATGTGCACACACACGTACTTACGTAATAAACTTGCACACATACACAGACTTGCACGTGTACACACACAAACTCAGGTGAACACACACACAAACTAACACACCTGTGGCACTTCCTACCAGTAACGCTGTATGTCTTCCAGTTTCTGTCAGACGGGGGTGAGGAAGGGCGAGGCAGGGAGGTGAGTGAGAGGGCGAGCAGGCAGCTGGTTACCTGGGCTGACTCCCACACCTGTGTGGATGGGAGAACCGGGTTCTGGAGGACCGAGGGCAGAAGAGTTCACCGTACTTCAAGGGAAGTACATTTCTTTCTTTTGTGTTTTGTATGAAATTATACGTCGGTTTTGCGGAAGTAAAACAAAATCATTTTGTTCTCGCGACTTTTTCGTCAGTATGCTGCCCGCCGTATTATAAATAATTTGTCAGTGTTATGAGTGACAGGTGTCCTCCAGGATTAAGCTCACTCCCAATACCGTCACAACGGTTTTACCGCCGACCCGAATAACTGGTTAAATTCTTGGTTCCCATGCCAATTAAGCTTTTTCGAATTGAACTGATATTGAGAGTCAAAGAGTAAGAGAGGTAAAGAGAAACTGGGAGAGAGAGAGGGAATGAGTGAGTGGAGGATATGGAGAGAGCGCGCGAGAGAGAGAGATTTATTGCCCATATCGGTGTTTGATCAGATGGTTATTTGGGTATTTTTATGATGTTTTCTGTTTCAACTCGTTCCAACACAGAACCATAAGGCAAGACTGCAAATGTAGGGCTGGGTATGAGGTGTGTGTGTGTGTGTGTTTGTGGTGGTGTGTGTGAGGTGTGGGGTGTGTGTGTGTGTGTGTGTGTGCGGTTTGTGTGTGCATGTGTGTGAACATGTTTCTGTGTGTAAAGTCGCCCAGAGGACAGGATGACAGACGGAGAGGAGAGTTTTAAATTTTATTTTCTTCATGTTAGAAGAATATCTTCAAAGAAATATCTTTTTTATTTCTACCTCTTGAATGTGTATGTCCTTGTGTGTGTTTGCATGTGTGTATACGTGCACGTGTGTGGGCTTTGTGCTCAGATACAGGCTGGAGGGGTCAGAGGTCACAGGAAGGGCAGGGGTCAAAGAGGGAGAGAGAGAGAGGTTGGAGGCATGAAAACAGCATCAAAAAGACGATAGTGTTTGTAGATTTAAAATGTAGATCTGTCTCTATATGTTCTATAATGACACAGCTCTTACAATAACACTACTCTCTCACTCTCTTTATCTTTATCCATCTCCCTCCCTCCCTCCCTCCCTCCCTCCCTCCCTCCCTCCCTCCCTCCCTCCCTCCCTCCCTCCCTCCCTCCCTCCCTTCTTCCGTCCATCTATCCTCTCTCCACTCCTCCCTCCTCCCTCTCTGTCTTCTCTCTCCTCTCCTCCCTTCTCTCCTCCCTTCTCTCCTCCCTCCCTCCCTCCCTCCCTCCCTAGTCTTACAGTGTACAGTACAGACACTGGGATTCCCATTTCTTTTTGTTGCAGCTTTAATTTACTTTGGACATTAATATTTTACACTCCTCCACGGGCTGAGCAGGCTGGGGGAGCTATTGTGAGTGTGTGTGTTTGAATGTTGCTTTGAGTGTGAGCCCATAAAAGTGCATGCATGTTTGTGTATGTGTGTGTGTGTGTGTGTGTGTGTGTGTGTGTGTGTGTGTGTGTGTGTGTGTGTGTGTGTGTGTGTGTGTCTGTCTGTCTGTACGTGCGTGCATGTGTGCGTGTGCGTGCATGTGTGTCACCTTATCTGTGTGTGTCCTACCACTGTAGGAGAGGATAAATATTTTAGTGGTCTTTATTGGAGACCACTGTACAGACTTCAGTGGACCACCAAGGGTCTCCTCCTTGGTGCACCTCCTCGGTGCGCCTGCTCTATCTCCTGTTTCTCCTCCTCTCCCAACTCCAACCAGATTTAATCTTCTGCCATGTTGAAGCACTTAATAAACTTGATAAATATAATATCTACTCCTGACAAACTGCGACAGTTTATCTGGTTTGATTAATTATTATTATTGTAGAATTCCAATTTGTGAAATTGTATTTAGTGTCAAATTATATCGATGTATATTAAGGATAATAGCTTTTATTAACATTACATGTACTAATAATATATCACTAATATATTTTATTCATCAGTTTGATGAATTGGTGTAGCTTATGATTCACAAGGACACTTCCAGTACAGAGGAAAAAAATACAACTAAACCAACCAACCAAGCAACCACTAAAGCAACCAACCACTAAACCAACCAACCGCTTAACCAACCAACCACTAAACCAACCAACCACTCAACCAACCAACCAGTAAACCAACCACTTAACCAACCAACCAACCACTAAACCAACCAACCACTCAACCAACCAACCAGTAAACCAACCACTTAACCAACCAACCAACCACTAAACCAACCAACCACTTAACCAACCAACCAACCACTAAACCAACCAACCACTTAACCAACCAACCAACCACTTAACCAACCAACCAATCAACCAAGCAAACACTAAACCAACCAACCACTAAACCAACCAACCACTTAACCAACCAACCAATCAACCAAGCAAACACTAAACCAACCAACCACTAAACCAACCAACCACTTAACCAACCAACCAACCACTTAACCAACCAACCAATCAACCAAGCAAACACTAAACCAACCAACCACTAAACCAACCAACCGCTTAACCAACCAACCAACCACTAAACCAACCAACCACTCAACCAACCAACCAACCAACCACTGAACCAACCAACCAACCAACCAACCAAACACTAAACCAACCAACCACTTAACCAAACACTAAGCCAATCAAACACTTAACCAACCAACCACTTAACCAACAAAACACTAAACCAACTAATTAACCAACCAACCACTTATACAACCACTACCATAAACCTACCAACCAAAATCATCAACCAACCAAACACTAAACCAACCACAACCAACTAACCAACCAAACCAACCACTAAAACAATCAAGTTATTCCTGGTTGTCAGACTTAATAAGCACACTACCCTCTTTCAACAAAGGTGGCGCTGCTTTTGCATTTATTTGTTGTGTATTTTCTAACTCTTTAAAGCAACCAATGTCTACAGAGCATCACAAAGAAAACATGAACAGCATTAGCAACCCTTCGGTCTGAGAGAGAAAGAGGGGGAGAGAAAGAGAGAGAGAGAGAGACAGAGAGAGGGAGAGTAGCATGGAAACAGAAAAGCCATTTGAAGGTGGAATTGGATTTGGGCGGGTAAGCGAGGATGAGGAGGGTGAGGAGGGGTGAGGAGGGGCACCTTTTATCACAGATCAGCGGCTGTCTGGGTAGGGGTCCCCCGGTCCACACATCAGGGGCTCTCAGCAGGAGGCCATATTGAAATGAGGTGCCTTCCCCCAGGCACTTAGCCCTGGTGTGTGTGTGTGTGTGTGTTTGTGTGTGTGTGTGGTATTAGGTGTTTGTGTGTATTCATGCATTCTTGGGGTACAGCACATGTGTGTGTATGTGTGGTAAGTGAGTGTTTGTGTGTATTCATGCATTTTTTGGGGTGCGGCAGATGCGTGTATGTGTGTGTGTGTGTGTGTGTGTGTGTGTGTGTGTGTGTGTGTGTGTGTGTGTGTGTGTGTGTGCGTGCATGTGTGGTGAGTAAGTGTTTGTGTGTATTCATGTGTTATTTGAGGTGTGGTGTGGTGTGTGTGTGTGTGTGTGTGTGTATGTGTGTGTGAGACAGAGGGCTGTACACTCCTGCGACCCCCCGCTGACTCCTCCCCCCCCCCCACCCCACCACAACATCAACTCTCTCTCTCTCTCCCCTGCCAATCCTGCCTCGCCCACCCATGATTGGAGCCCACTCCTCATTTGCCTGTTCATTTAAAAGCACAAACTGCCCACTGAGATCCAATATGGAGGCCGCACAGGGGGGGCGTGGCCCATGGCAGGGGGGGATGGCACAGCGGTGGGGAGAGGGGAAGAGAGATGGAGGAGAGAGAGGAGAGCGAGAGATGGAGGAGAGAGAGAGAGGAGGGGGGGGGGGGGGGGGATAAAGGAAGAGAGAGAGATGGCTTTAGATTGCTTCCTGTTCCCTCTGCTTCCTGCTGCTCCACTTCTCTCTCTCCATGGCACCCTCTGTCACTCTGTGTCACTGTCTCTCTCTCTCTCTCTCTCTCTCTCTCTTTCTCTGTCTCTCTCTCTCTCTCTCTCTCTCTCTCTCTCTCTGTTAGGGTACAGACAGGATGTCCAGTCCGCAGGCTAAAATCCTGACCCCAACCAGAACATCATCTCTCTCTCGCCATCTCTCCTTCCATCTACCTATCTGTTTATATTCTCTCTCTCTCTCTCTCTCTCTCTCTTTATCTCTCTCCATCACTCTTTTCCTCTCTCTCTCTGCATCCCCCTCTCTCTCTCTCTCTCTCTCTCTCCATCTCTCTTTTCCTCTCTCTCTCTCTCCATCCCCCTCTCTCTCAATCGCTCTCTTCCTCTCTCTCTCTCCCCCTCTCTCTACATCTCTCCACCTCTCCATCTGTCCAGGACACCTAAGAGAACTAAGTGAGTTAGGGGAGGATAAAGCAGAGCCTATAACTTTTCAAAGTTGTTTTCTGGGGGGGGCGTTTTGCCGGAGAGAAAAAAAAAAACTCAAAGACGATGAGGACTTTGTGTAAATGCTAAAGCAGAAAGGAAAAATAAATAAAGAAAGAAAAGGAAGAGAAATCTCCTCCTGAACAACAGAGCTGAGAGGAGAAGGAGGAGGAGGAGGAGGAGGAGGTTGAGGAGGAGGCGTGCATTCGGGCCCCTGCGAGGGCCAGGGAGCCATGTTTTATGCATGGCCCCTGGGCTCCCAGCTCAGGAAGTTTCACATCAACAAAGTGAGTAAAGGTGAGAGAGGCGCAGGCGGAGAGGGCGAGCGAGTGGGGCGAGGAGGCGGGGGGGGGGTGTGGGTGGGGGAGACGACCTGGAGTAAACAACTGTGAATTCAACAGCAATTTATTAATATTTATTTATTTGTCAGACAGTCATTTTAGGCACCGGTGGTTGTCACATCCCAAAGTGACCTAAGCTCGAGTCATGAGTGTAGAAAAGTGCTAGTACCACTATATCTATATCACTGTGAGATATACCTGAGATACCTGCACTCATCAAATATTATTATAGTTCACGACTGGATTTCATGTAATTGGGTTTCAATACATTTGGCTTGTTCCGATTTTATTGTTTTGTTAGTTTTTTTCAAAATAGGTAGTTTTTAATAAGGAGATAACACAGACAGATAAACAGATAGATAGTTAGATCGATAAATAGATAAACAGATAGATAGATAGATGGATGGATGGATGGATGGATGGATGGATAGATAGATAGATAGATAGATAGATAGATAGATAGATAGATAGATAGATAGATAGATAGATGAATACACCAGGCCAGTGTCATTAGGGCTAATTGCGAAGGCGGTTTTGAGATCCGCAGCCTCATCAAAGGAAGCCATGGCTCTTGTCTCTATTCTCTCCATTTTCTGTGTTCCCTTCAATCTTTTTTCAATAGCCGTGTTTTGGAGGGGTTGCTTTCCCGAAAAACACCTCCCCTTGTTCTCCAGCCGCGTTCTCCTCCCTCCATACAACCCTTAATGGAGACGTTTAAGGACACCAAATCAGCCCTTCCTCTCAGACCCCCAGCTCCTCTAAAGACCACCACCGCCACACACCTTCAAAGCTGCAATTTCAGCCCATGGTGATCTAAACGCTTGGCAAATCATCTCCATTTCAGCGCAGGCAAAACCCTCTCCTCCTCCTCGCTGTTTTAATGCGTCGTGCACCCTTTCTCTGAGCGGCGGACAGCGTCTCCTCGCTCCGTGTGAATATTTAAAGCGCCAAAATGGCGGAGGGAAAGCGGCGGTTAGGACTTCATTGTCCCCCCCCGCCACCCCCCCCAAAACAAAAAAAACACAGCAATCTGCAGACAAGCGCACGTATGCAGAAAAGGCAATAACGCGGGGCGCGTGGCGTGTGCGTTTGACAGAGTACCTTTCCCCCCTGGAATACATTACAGCCCTGCAAATAAACACCCCCCCACCCTCCCCTTCGCCTCCCCCGCCTCCAGCAGCCCGCCGTCACGGCAACCAAGGATGAAAAACACTGATTTTCCCCTCTGCCCATTTTTTATCAAGTTTGATCTGTTTCAGAGAGGATATACACCCCCCCCCCCCCCCCCCCCCACCCCAGGTCTGCAGTACTGATGGAGAGGTGTTTTAGGGTACTACCTGGTACTATTATAGAGTACTGAGGAGTAGAGTACTGATAGGTATTATGGCATACTGATGAGTATTACAGAGAGTATTACTGAGTAGCAGTAGTGGAGAGCTGTTTAAGAGGTGTACTACTAGGTGTATCATTAGAGTACTGGCAGTAACTGTTCTAGATTTATTTTCTATGTTATAATTAGTACAGTTGTAAGGCTGACCTACACAGGCCTGGCACAGGACTGCTGTGTTCACCCTCAGAGAGATAACACCCAGCTCATCCTGAATGATAGCAACCGGGTCAGTGTGTGTGTGTGTGTGTGTGTGTGTGTGTGTGTGTTTGTGTGTTTTGGTACACATGTCGGTCTGTATGTGTGTGTGTGTGTGTGTCGGTACAAGAGTGGGTCTGTGTGTGTGTGTGTGTGTGTGTGCACATGCGCGTGAATGCATGTGTGTGTGTGTGTGTGGGTACACGTGTGGGTCTGTGTGTGTGTGTGTGGGTGTGTGTGTGTCAGAGAGAGAGAGAGAGGTGTATGTGTGTGGGTACACGTGTCGGTCTGTGTGTGCGTGTGTGTGTTCGTAGAAGGTAGGGGTGTTGCTACTGAGGTGGTAGTGGTGATTGTGGGGAGGGTTACAAGGAGAACATACCTCCCTCCTCCTCCTCCTCCTCCTCCTCCTCTGTCCTAAACCCTTCCTATTGGTTTGTGGTGACCCCGGTAGCGGACGTATTGCCCGGGCTCCTTAACATAATGTCGGCGGTGTTGTCTTTCCCATTACACCCTGCCTACTCAATTAGCCTGCATTAGCATAGTAATGGAGCCCTGCCTGGCCAGGTCAAAACACCGCACAGCATAGGGAGAGGACGGTCATAGGGAGGGTGGGTGGGGGGTAGAGGGTGAGAAGAGGAGAGAGTGAGAGAGAGAGACAGAGAGAGAGAGAGAGAGAGAGAGAGAGAGAGAGAGAGAGAGAGAGAGAGAGAGAGAGAGAGAGACAGACAGACAGACAGAGAGACAGAGAGACAGAGAGAATGGTAGGGAAGAGGGAGGGAGGGAGAGATGGAGAAGAAGAGAGGGGGGTAGGGAAGAGAGAGAGACAGACAGACAGATAGACAGAGAGAGAGAGAGAGAGAGAGAGAGAGGGGTACCTTATACCTGTTGGTTGATCAGCATCAGTCTCCATAAGGCTCTAGAACCTAGATGGGCCTCAATCAGCGCTGGCTTCTGATAGGTCAGAGATCATCTTCTACAGGTGTCTCTGATGCCCCGCACTCACCTGTGATCCCATCACAACCTTTCATATCGTTAAAGGGTCCCATGTGATGTTGATTCACTATTACAAGCCAATTAAATATTTGCCCTATAGCGACATAGTGTATAGTGTCCACCCAGATGTACGATGGCTAGATCGGCCCACCAGTTGGTGCAGTCCACTGAGTGGGCTGTTCTCTCCACTGGTAATGGCACGATATGGGGTAGATTTGGCTAATCAACAACACACCTGGTGGTAAAAAAGGGGCACATTTACACGTTTGACAAAAAAACGATTACCATGCCACATTCAGAGGTGATCAGGGGGGGCGGGGGGGGGGGGGAACCCAGCGAACCCAATCAGGGGCGGACTGGCCATCGGGCATACTGGGCAAACGCCCGGTGGGCCGATGCACATTATTGGGCCGGTCCAGATGTTTGGGCCGGTCCAGGACTGTCACAATACGTCGGTCGTAGGTCCGGGGTGTGTTATGATTGCACGCACCCCCCCCCCCCCCCCCCCGGTGGCCGTCGTTCCTGTGGTGGGCCAGTCCAGGAGAAAATTGCCAGGGCCTAATTTTGTTCCCAGTCCGTCACTGTACCCAATCCCCGATCCGACGTCAGCACCCGGTGGTGAATCCAACAGTGAATACATAGATATTATTCCTATCCCGGGTGCGGGCCCCTTGTACATGTTTAAGGTAAAGTCATGAAACCACTAAACACCTTGTTCGACATCAGAACATATCCAGCATGCCTGGTGTGAAACAAGATGGACGCCAGCCTGGTGTTTGGGGTAAAGATGAGATGTAAAGATTGCAGAATGGCAACACATGCAGCACATTGTTATTTGCATATAGACAGGGGAAGGGAGGTGTGATGATGAACCTGATAGGGAAGACCCATGTAGAGATGTATTTTAACACCAGGTGAGTCGATCCGACCATCTAACCAAACACACCTTATATGGGCAGGTTTTATGAAATGGTGGCGGGGAGGGAAAGACAATAGACGTACGGTTGTTTAATAATTCAAACTTCAGTCCAAGTCCTTTTTCTAATCTTTCAAGCAGCATCAGGGGTGGAAACTCCGGGTTCACGAAGTTCAAGTCCTCTCCTATATTTCCGGTCAACCACCTTGTTTGGTTGCTGAGCATCAACCCAGAGGTGAGGCAGCATAGCGTGGCTGGAGTCGTGATTAGGATGTTTCTACTCCCAACCGAAAGGTACTGGGTTTGATCCCCAATGTCCACAGTCTATCTCTAGGCATCCTTGAGCAAGATGCCCTGCTTCTTAATGACCTGTACATGTCTTCACTGTGAGTCTCTGATAAGAGCATCCGCTACATGACTAAAGAGTAAATAGGTACTACTGACATATACAGTGTACAACTATAATCAGCTCGCCCGGTGCCTGGTTGGAACAACAAAAACACAGTGAGACGTTTATTTTCCAAACTGGAGCTTGTGGTCTCAGGTTGAAGACCCTACGTTGTCCCCGATCTCTTCGTGCTGAATATTTGGTTCCGGACCTCTTTCAGGTCAGAGGTCGTCCCAGGGGTCAGGCCAGGAGGGTGGAGCGGTAAGGGTGGTGGTGAGAGAGAGGGAGGGAGAGAGAGAGAGAGAGAGAGAGAGAGAAAGAAAGCGGGAGAGAGAGAGACAGAGAGAGAAAAGAGGTTGGGAGGAAAGCGGGGGAAAGAAGAGAAGAATGCATGCAGACGCAGCACCCATCTCGTTTACAAATATGCAAATGAGGCCGCCTTTGTGATATGCAAATGAGAGATTACAGAGCGCTAATTAGGGTCAAAAGAACGGTTCCCGCCAATTAGCAGGGAATAGAATACCATTGGCCCCCGCTCCCCACCCCTGCCACGGATATCACCCGCTTTTGTCTTAAAAAATGAAAACATGAAATGAGACAAACGATAGGACGCTGTGGTAGGAAGGGGGCGGGCCCTGGTGTCCGAGTGGCGGGCGTGACGAGCCAACCAGGGCCAGAGGTCCGGGTCTGTCTGAGAGGGGAGGGGCGTGAAGGGTCTCACCGCTCACCCTCACACTTCACAGGGATCCTTATTGGCAAACAATGTGCTTTTGATACGCATCTGTTTAGCTGGCTCTCCATTGCCTGGCTAGAAAACAAGCCCTTCCTCCAAAGCAAGCATCTGCATTCTTTTAAATGAATGTCTTTAATGCAAATACAATTGAAAATGGAAACAATTTCCCCCCCGGGATTAAGGTATTCAGAATCTGAAAATTTACAAAATATACAAAACAAATCTAAAAAGTGTTTTATTCATTATTTTACATTCAAATGTAATATACGTATATGGTTTTGGGTTCAGTGTATTACAAAAATAAAGGTATTGTGTGTATACGCAACTGGCTAGCTGGGTTTGTCAATTTTGTGTGATCCAATCATAATTAATCTTGTCCCAGGCTTATTTTGATGATAATACATAATGTTAGTTTATTATAAAATGTGTATTTGAGAAGGAATTTGTCACCTAAACAGTGAGCGGAGGTATACGCTGGATGAGGTATACCTCTGCCACTTTATACGTCGAGTTCACCCGGACCTGGACTCTGATTGGTTGTCATTTTGTCCAATCTTGGACATCCCTCAGAGGGTCCCAATGGCATGTCTGTCTGCTTTCCACCACAGAACCACCTTTAGATACCACACACACACACACACACACACACACACACACACACACACACACACACACACACACACACACACACACACACACACACACACACACTTCAGCATCATCACTCAACCTACTTAAAAAGAAGTAGAGAGGGATCAGAGAGAAGGAGGGAGGGAGAGAATGACAGGCAAGAAGAGAATGAGACAGACCTAATTTCTATTATTTCACTCTCTGTTTCTCTCGTCAGTCTCTCTCCCTCTCCTTTCTCTCTCTCTCTCTCTCCTTCCCTCAAGTCGGTCTCTCTCTCTCTCTCTCTCTCTCTCTCTCTCTCTACTCTAGTCGGTGTCTCTCTACCCTACCTGTCTGGGTTATATTTGCATTCTAATGACTCCTCCAGTGGCCCCTGAGGCGGGGCCCGCTGCTCTACCCAGAGATCAATTAGGGCCAGGGCCTGCACCAGCCTGCACAGAGATGACCCTGCTGGCTCCCACCTCCTCCTCCTCCCCTCACCTCCACTACCCTGGCTCCCACCTCCTCTTAGACCATCCTGCCTCCCCCTCCTCCCACCTCCACTACCCTGGCTGCCACCTCCTCATTCCTGGATCCACACACACACACTTGTGCATGCACATACAGATACATACACATGCAGACATGTAGCAATGTCAGTATGGGGAGTAGTGAACTACATGTCATTAAACTAGTAGTTTAACTACATTTTGCAGTAGTTCAACTGCATTCATATATGCATTGTGATTCAAGTAGATCAATTACTTTTTTTGCCATTGTTTGTGTAGTTAACTACTTAAACTACAAACAATTTTGAGCCATAAAGCTTCTCTACTGTAATTGAACCCCCTTTGACCAGCCACGCCCACTTTGTCTTTCATCCTGACCGCTGTGAAGGCATGCCCAGGCAATGCATTTGTCAGGCAGCCACCACCACACACCTGACCTTGTGTAATAAGGTGCAAGTCGAAGTCTGTTTGAGTTGTTAGGATTGTACAAGTCAGATGTTCCAAAACTGGCGAGTATAAGTACAACAGGCCCATTGTTTAAGACCAGTGCTCAAGTTGGTCAAATGGCCTTAAAAAGTGCAAGTTAAATATTTTTTTCTTTGCTGTTTTAGTTGTAGTCAGATAATACAAAATCCAGATTTGTTTCCAACAAAAATATAACATTCTTTGCAATTGTGTCCTTGTGAAAAGCCCAGGTTAGGTCTCAGGGGCAGCCAGGATGCTGGATTAACTCCATTGAGTCACATTTTTGCTGGCATGTGACTAGTTTGTATTATATTTTGTTATAATTTCGTATTACATGTACAGTAGTTTTCTTTTTCCTTTTTCTAAGTAGCTTTATTAAACTAAATTAGATTTCCCCCTAGGGGAGCTTTGCTGTAGTTCTAACTTCTTCCAGTTTGAAGTTATTTGGTAGCTTGCAAAGCTGTGCTTTCAAAAGAGCTTCCCCAACTCTGATGACAGTGTATCACACATATGGTGGTGGTGGTGGTGGAGGAGGAGGAGGAGGTGGAGGTGATGGAGGAGGAGGTGGAGGAAGTGATGGTGGTGGAGGTACTGGAGGAGGAGGAGGAGGAGGCGTGCGTGTCCCTTCCAGAGCCCCCCCCACCCACCCCCCCCCAAAGCCCAGGGATCCAGGGGAGGGATGAGCCACCAGGCCGGGCCAGAGATCCATCCTCCACCCCCCCTGGCCGCTGCTGCTGCCACCTTCCACCAGCCACGGACCCCTATCCCTGGCTTAGACCTGGACACAAGGTCCTGCTCACCCCTGGAGGTCTTGATCTGCCGGAGAACTTAAGACAGGCGTGACACAGTCCAGGCGGCCTTCCCATACGGAGTATAAAGCATAGGATGTTGTCATATATATATTATATATACGCACTATGAAGTAAACACACAGTATACATATCCTCTGGTTATCCTCTCACATCCACACAGAGAAACAGATTGGACAATTTATTCAGAGATTTACTCAGATTTACGGTCAATTTTCCATGTAAGGATGACACGAACACACGCACATGCACACACACACACACACACACACACACACACACACACACCCACATTCATGCGGTCAAGCATTTATTTATGTATAATATAAATGTTAACATTGATTTTGGATCAAATAATTGTCGATTTATACATATTTGCATGTATTTCAGCATGTACAATTTTGTATGTTTTTGGAGTGCACATTCCACAACTCACACACGCACACACACGTGATGTGTGTGTGTGTGTGTGTGTGTGTGTGTTGACGGCCCCCGCTCTATTCAGCGTGTCACTCTCGCTGCGGCCAGCCATGCATGTCCATGCGTCCACTCGGCAGCACAAAGACTGACTTTTCAATCTGACAATCAAGAGGCTCCCAAACAATGCAGGTTTCTGATCAGCATCTCCTGGTCCCTGAGTCAGACCCCCGAGGGCCCTGGTCGCCCCCGGCTGGGGGCAGGGCCCTCGGAGCGGGGCCCCCCGACCCCCACGGCTCCCCCCCTCTCATCTCGGGTCGTCCCATCTTCCCTGTCGCTCTGCAGCTGTCAATCAAACTCACAGATGGAGAGAAGGAGAGGGAAAGAGAGAAGAGATAGAGAGGGGTTGGCATGACTGACTGACAAACAGAGAAATGGATGGAGGGAGAGAGAGATGGGGGGAAGGGGAGAGAGAAGAGCAGAGGAGGATGGAGGGGGGGGGGGGAGAAAGTGAGTCAGGGATGAAGGAAGGAGGGAGAGAGAGATGGGGGGAAGGGGAGAGAGAGAAGCGAGAGGGAGCATGGATGGAGATAGAGAAGTGAGAGAGTGTGTATGTATTTGTGTTTGTTTGAGTAAAGAAACAACGGATATAATATTTTGTCCATGTAGTTGGTGTAACTGATTGGGCAATAACAACCACTTATTAACATCTTCAATATATATATATATATATATATATATATATATTATGAATTATGACAAATTCACATGACTAATACCATATTACTTCAATGTATGCACAAAGAAAAACAAAACAAATAAAATATACCTGTTTTGCTGACATACAAATACAATTTGTATCAGATACAGACAACATTATATGAGCTCTTAAATGTGGCGCAATACAGGTGGACAGATTAACATTATGAATACAGTATTCATTCATTGGTATGTAATTGATGCGTAACTAGTGGTAATTAATCAATAGACATTATTCTGCTAATGTTGAGACATTCATCACACAAAATCACTCGTTCTCAGGAAATGGAAAAACCACAAACAAAAACAGTATTAGTTACTTCCTTTGTTTTCCTTCATCACAAGTTTCACTGTTTTTGCGGGATTACGAGCTGCTTTCCATTTTTAGCCAGGAATCAACTGACTCAAAAACAAGAACGAGTCCTTTTCCGGGTTTCAGTGGGTTTAAAACCGTTGCTTTTGTCTGGCATCTGTCGTCAAGCGAGAGTTTGTTTATCTGCGAGGAACGTACTGCTGCTATGTTGCTGCAACGACCCGCCGCTAACAGCTTGGAGCGGCAGAGTCATTGTGCAGATTATTGGTTGTCGGAGCTCCTGCTGATCACTGCTATTGATCCAGTCCTAGGATCAATGAGGCATCTGTAGGCCTGCTTAGCCATGTGTCACCGCTTGCACCACCGCCCCCCCCCCCCCCCGCCCATAGATCTGAGCTCCAGCACGTGCTGCCGGAGCCCAGATGGTTCGGCCCAGAGAGGTGGCCTCTGTCTGGGGATTGGAGGAATAGGACCACATGCCTAGCTCCTATACTTTAACAACCTTGAAACTCAAGGTCTTGTTTGGGTTTAGTTACAGAATCCACTTGACCTCATGTTTTGGTTTTGGTTCTGGTCGGTTTGAGGACTCTGTTTATACCAGGACTCTTTTTACAACCAGGACTCTGTTTTCGAGCAAGACTCTGTTTAGACATGGACTCTGTTCAGACCAGGACTGTTTAGACCAGGACTCTGTTTAGACCAGGACTATGTTTAGACCAGGACTCTGGTTAGTCCAGGACTATGTTCAGACCAGGACTGTTTAGACCAGGACTGTTTAGACCAGGCCTTTGGGTCTGCAGCGGTCCAGCAGACTGCAGGATTACTGCAGTAATGAGAGCCAAACACACGTAGCAGGGAATGCAAACTAGCAACACACACCGCATGCCAACTGAGAGGCAGGGCTACCTTATGACCTATGCAACACACACACACACACACACACACACACACACACACACACACACACACACACACACACACACACACACAATCATGCACACAAACAGAAACATACACACATGTAAACACATACACACCTGGACATCTACACATGCATGCAAACACACACCCACATGCACACTCTCTCTCTCACACACACTATCTCTTACGCACGCACACACACACACACACACACACACACACACACACATTACACACACAGCATCCAAACCTAACAATCCTCCACGCGCACATTCACACACAACCTCCCAGACCCCCCCCCCCCCCCCCCCCATGACTGTGGCCCGCGCCGAGACCATGGGAGTCTGCCCTCCCCCTCCTCCCCCCTCCTCCCCCCTCCTCCCCCCTCCTCCCACCTCCTCCTCTCCCCCTGACCTCCCCAGCACTCCTCTATTGTTTACTCTCACTCTCCTTCACGGGCCTGCTGGTCTGGGGGCGTGGTGGGGGGGGGTTACGGTATTGTCTGGTCCTCCAAACCCCCCCCTCCCCCTCCCCCGCCCAACATCACCACCATCACACACGCTACTACACCCGCCACCCCCCCCCCCCCCCCCCCCCCCCCCCCCCCCCCCGCACCCTACCCACACCCCAATACAGACATGGCCTGACCCCATTCACAGAGCTCCATCTGTATCGCCCAACAGTCAGGGGGCGAGAGACATCGAGAAAGAGTGAGAGAGAGAGAGAGAGAGAGAGAGAGAGAGAGAGAGAGAGAGAGAGAGAGAGAGAGAGACAGGGGGGGGGGGCAAGGAATTAAAACAACAAAAAGTGACCGGCGAGAAAGAGAGCGAGAGGGAGAGATGCATTACTCATGCTCTCCCACAGAGATGACAAACACTTTAGTTAGTTCAGTCCATCCTCTCTCTCTGTCTCTCTCTCTCTCTCTCTCTCTCTCTCTCTCTCTCTCTCTGTCTCTCTCTCTCTCTCTCTCTCTCTCTCTCTGTCTCTCTCTCTCTCTGAGGTAAGTCCAGTCTCTCTCTCGCTCTCGTTTAGTCGCCCTCCTACATGTCGTCTCCATGTGTGAGGAAGGCGTAATTTTCCCATGAGTCCGCAGGTGAAAACTAGAGCTCCCCTCTCTCCGTCTACAGAGGGAACGCCATCTGTCCCTCCCCCCTCCCTCCCTCCCTCCCCCTCCCTCCCTCCCTCCCCCCTCCATCCATCCATCCCTCTGTCCACCCCACCCCCCCCTCCCCATTGAACCCTACACACTAGCCTGGCGTGCTGTTTCACCCTGGAATGTGCCCCCCTCCTCCCCCCCCGTCTCCCCCTCGCCCACCTCTCTTCCTTTCTTCAGGCTTCTCCCCTCCTGTTGTGGTGTCGCTCCGTCCCTAATTCATCCCTCCATCCCCTCCTCTCCCCCCCCCTCCCCCCCCGTGCCTCCCCTCGCTCCCTCCTCTTTCTCACTCGCTCTCCTTTTGTCGCGCCCACTTGCTTTCTCCCGCTCTCCCTCTCTCTCCCACTCTCTCTCTCTCCCCCCGCTTGCTCTCTCCCGCTCTCTCTCTTTCCCTCCCTCCCTCTCTTTCTCTCTCTCTCTCTCTCTCTCTCTCTCTCTCTCTCTCTCTCTCTCTCCCTCCCTTCCTCTCCCACCCCCACTCTCCCTCTCTCTCCATCTCTCCCCCTCTCTCTCCCCCTCTCTCTCTAATCAATCATCCATATACGACACCAGTGGCTAAAATATTATTAAATTATCATACATTTATGATGAGGAGAGGGATCCGGTTGTAATTGGCCGAGCACGACCTCCAATTAAGCGAATCAGTGGTGTTTGTTTGATAGCAATCGAGGATGAAGTGAACCAGGGCTGACATTTTACGCTACATCTAGCAATAATACGCATACAATTACCTTGATTATTTAAACAAATTGTCGCACATTAGCGCTGTGCTAAGATGCTAACGTAATAGCCCACAGACGGCTAACCTGTGACCTGTGTTTTTGTAATTGACATATACATGCGAAGGCCTACACGCTAGCAACGCGCATGCGTGGCTTTGTGGCGTGTTAAGCCTAAAACAATCAAAACTACGTTCTCTATTCTGACAATAAGGATCTTCCTTTATGCGTTGTAATTTGAAGAAAAACGTGTTTTGCAACGTGTGTCTTGGATTACTGCGAGTTGAAGATATTTGGGATTAAAAAACAACTTCTAAAGAAATATTAAAGCATCTTTTTTCAAACAACTGCTGTGTTTGATACGTAGGAGTAGTTGATTTAAAGTTAAATATACTTCATTGTTACATAAACCGTCATATTTACTTTAAAACATCAGCAAAACATGATTTGGTTTCAATTTTGGCTGGGACTGTCAAAGTGATATTTTAAAGTGTTTGATGTGTTTTGGTTTGTTTTCTGCAAAGCATTTTCTTTTCCTGTAATATTGTTTACAAAGTCAAATACTTGTCATGTTTGATGCATAGGACTTCAATATTATTTAATTGGTGCATAATCGTCCTGTCATATTTACAAGACTTTCCAAGTTTTACAACCAGTAAAACACACGTTTAGGCCTTGGACTCTCAGAGCAATATTTTAAACTTGATTTAAATTATTGCAGCATGTGTTGCGCTGTGTTGTGGGTGTGTTGTGTGTTGTGTGTTGTGTGTTGTGTGTTGTGTCTGTGTTGTGTGTTGTGTGTTGTGTCTGTGTTGTGTGTTGTGTGTTGTGTCTGTGTTGTGTGTCGTGTGTGTTGTGATGCGGCCCAACCCAAACAGAGCCTCATTCATCCAGACAGTAAACAACGATCTCCGAGCGCCATGGGAACCGGGCGATCGGCGCACGGCGGCATCTTGAGGTGCGAGCCCAGCTGTCAGTCTGCCCCGCGCCTCCATCACCGGCCCCTGCTCCGGACGTCTGGAGGGGCCAACGGTCGGGGCCCCCGAGGGGACGGCCGGAGCCCCACTTTCACATGGGAACCGGAGAGGGCAGACAGACGAACGCTGGGGGCCGCTAAGTGTGGGACCAGCTAACTGTCACAGAGCAAAGAAGGGGGGGGGGGGGGGGGGGGGGGGGGGGGGGGGGGGGGGGGG
>JAOPHQ010005619.1:22500-28979 GCA_030340625.1 Merluccius polli | reverse complement strand
TACATGCATGAATTAAGCTGCCCCCCCCCCCTCCCCCTCCCCCCTCACCCCCCCCCCTCACCTGAATGGTGGCCAGCAGGTTTTCCGCTGTGTCGTTGACTCCGGCGGTGACATCGCAGAACCGCTCCGTGTTGGCGGTCCACAGAACGATGACTTTGTCCACTCCACTCGACTGCAGGAAGTCCCTGATGTCCGCGCGGATCTGCTCCACCTGGACAGGAAGGAGAAGACATCACATGACATGTGGTGTAGCAGGCATGACATGTGGTGTAGTAGGCATGACATGTGGTGTAGTAGGCATGACATGTGGTGTAGTAGGCATGACATGTGGTGCAGTAGGCATGACATGTGGTGTAGTAGGCATGACATGTGGTGTAGTAGGCATGACATGTGGTGTAGTAGGCATGACTAGGCATGACATGTGGTGTAGTAGGCATGACATGTGGTGTAGTAGGCATGACATGTGGTGTAGTAGGCATGACATGTGGTGTAGTAGGCATGACATGTGGTGCAGTAGGCATGACATGTGGTGTAGCAGGCATGACATGTGGTGTAGCAGGCATGACATGTGGTGTAGGCATGACATGTGGTGTAGTAGGCATGACATGTGGTATAGCAGGCATGACATGTGGTGTAGCAGGCATGACATGTGGTGTAGCAGGCATGACATGTGGTGTAGTATGCATGACATGTGGTGTAGCAGGCATGACATGTGGTGTAGTAGGCATGACATGTGGTATAGTATGCATGACATGTGGTGTAGTAGGCATGACATGTGGTATAGTATGCATGACATGTGGTGTAGTAGGCATGACATGTGGTGTAGCAGGCATGACATGTGGTGTAGTATGCATGACATGTGGTGTAGTAGGCATGACATGTGGTGTAGTAGGCATGACATGTGGTGTAGTAAGCATGACATGTGGTGTAGCAGGCATGACATGTGGTGTAGTAGGCATGACATGTGGTGTAGTATGCATGACATGTGATGTAGCAGGCATGACATGTGGTGCAGTAGGCATGACATGTGGTGTAGTAGGCATGACATGTGGTATAGTATGCATGACATGTGGTGTAGTAGGCATGACATGTGGTGTAGTAGGCATGACATGTGGTGTAGTATGCATGACATGTGGTGTAGTAGGCATGACATGTGGTGTAGTAGGCATGACATGTGGTGTAGTAAGCATGACATGTGGTGTAGCAGGCATGACATGTGGTGTAGTAGGCATGACATGTGGTGTAGTATGCATGACATGTGATGTAGCAGGCATGACATGTGGTGCAGTAGGCATGACATGTGGTGTAGTAGGCATGACATGTGGTATAGTATGCATGACATGTGGTGTAGTAGGCATGACATGTGGTGTAGTAGGCATGACATGTGGTGTAGCAGGCATGACATGTGGTGTAGTATGCATGACATGTGGTGTAGTAGGCATGACATGTGGTGTAGTAGGCATGACATGTGGTGTAGTAAGCATGACATGTGGTGTAGTAAGCATGACATGTGGTGTAGTAGGCATGACATGTGGTGTAGTATGCATGACATGTGGTGTAGTAGGCATGACATGTGGTGTAGTAGGCATGACATGTGGTGTAGTAGGCATGACATGTGGTGTAGTAGGCATGACATGTGGTGTAGCAGGCATGACATGTGGTGTAGTAGGCATGACATGTGGTGCAGTAGGCATGACATGTGGTGCAGTAGGCATGACATGTGGTGTAGTAAGCATGACATGTGGTACAGTAGGCATGACATGTGGTACAGCAGGCATGACGTGGTACAGTAGGCATGACATGTGGTGTAGTAGGCATGACATGTGGTGTAGTAGGCATGACATGTGGTGTAGTAGGCATGACATGTGGTGTAGCAGGCATGACATGTGGTGTAGTATGCATGACATGTGGTACAGTAGGCATGACATGTGGTGTAGTAGGCATGACATGTGGTGTAGTAGGCATGACATGTGGTATAGTATGCATGACATGTGGTGTAGTAGGCATGACATGTGGTGTAGCAGGCATGACATGTGGTGTAGTATGCATGACATGTGGTGTAGTAGGCATGACATGTGGTGTAGTAGGCATGACATGTGGTGTAGTAAGCATGACATGTGGTGTAGCAGGCATGACATGTGGTGTAGTAGGCATGACATGTGGTGTAGTATGCATGACATGTGATGTAGCAGGCATGACATGTGGTGCAGTAGGCATGACATGTGGTGTAGTAGGCATGACATGTGGTGTAGTATGCATGACATGTGGTGTAGTAGGCATGACATGTGGTTGTAGTAGGCATGACATGTGGTGTAGCAGGCATGACATGTGGTGTAGTATGCATGACATGTGGTGTAGTAGGCATGACATGTGGTGTAGTAGGCATGACATGTGGTGTAGTAAGCATGACATGTGGTGTAGTAAGCATGACATGTGGTGTAGTAGGCATGACATGTGGTGTAGTATGCATGACATGTGGTGTAGTAGGCATGACATGTGGTGTAGTAGGCATGACATGTGGTGTAGTAGGCATGACATGTGGTGTAGTAGGCATGACATGTGGTGTAGCAGGCATGACATGTGGTGTAGTAGGCATGACATGTGGTGCAGTAGGCATGACATGTGGTGCAGTAGGCATGACATGTGGTGTAGTAAGCATGACATGTGGTGTAGCAGGCATGACATGTGGTGCAGTAGGCATGACATGTGGTGTAGTAGGCATGACATGTGGTGTAGTAGGCATGACATGTGGTGTAGTAGGCATGACATGTGGTGTAGCAGGCATGACATGTGGTGTAGCAGGCATGACATGTGGTGTAGCAGGCATGACGTGTGGTACAGTAGGCATGACATGTGGTGCAGTAGGCATGACATGTGGTGTAGCAGGCATGACATGTGGTGCAGTAGGCATGACATGTGGTGCAGTAGGCATGACATGTGGTACAGTAGGCATGACATGTGGTGCAGTAGGCATGACATGTGGTGTAGCAGGCATGACATGTGGTGCAGTAGGCATGACATGTGGTGCAGTAGGCATGACATGTGGTGTAGTAGGCATGACATGTGGTGTAGTAGGCATGACATGTGGTGTAGTAGGCATGACATGTGGTGTAGTAGGCATGACATGTGGTGTAGTAGGCATGACGTGGTGTAGCAGGCATGACGTGGTGTAGCAGGCATGACATGTGGTGTAGTAGGCATGACATGTGGTGTAGCAGGCATGACATGTGGTGTAGTAGGCATGACATGTGGTGTAGCAGGCATGACATGTGGTGTAGCAGGCATGACATGTGGTGCAGTAGGCATGACATGTGGTGTAGCAGGCATGACATGTGGTGCAGTAGGCATGACATGTGGTGTAGCAGGCATGACATGTGATGTAGCAGGCATGACATGTGGTGTAGTAGGCATGACATGTGGTGTAGCAGGCATGACATGTGGTGTAGCAGGCATGACATGTGGTGTAGCAGGCATGACATGTGATGTAGCAGGCATGACATGTGGTGTAGCAGGCATGACATGTGATGTAGCAGGCATGACATGTGGTGTAGCAGGCATGACATGTGATGTAGCAGGCATGACATGTGGTGTAGTAGGCATGACATGTGGTATAGTAGGCATGACATGTGGTGCAGTAGGCATGACATGTGGTATAGTAGGCATGACATGTGGTGTAGTAGGCATGACATGTGGTATAGTAGGCATGACATGTGGTGCAGTAGGCATGACATGTGGTATAGTAGGCATGACATGTGGTGCAGTAGGCATGACATGTGGTGCAGTAGGCATGACATGTGGTGTAGCAGGCATGACATGTGGTGTAGTAGGCATGACATGTGGTGCAGTAGGCATGACATGTGGTGTAGCAGGCATGACATGTGGTGTAGCAGGCATGACATGTGGTGTAGTAGGCATGACATGTGGTGTAGCAGGCATGACATGTGGTGTAGCAGGCATGACATGTGGTGCAGTAGGCATGACATGTGGTGTAGCAGGCATGACATGTGGTGCAGTAGGCATGACATATGGTGTAGTAGGCATGACATGTGGTGCAGTAGGCATGACGTGGTGTAGCAGGCATGACATGTGGTGTAGCAGGCATGACATGTGGTGTAGCAGGCATGACATGTGGTATAGTAGGCATGACATGTGGTGTAGCAGGCATGACATGTGGTGTAGCAGGCATGACATGTGGTGTAGCAGGTATGACATGTGGTGTAGTAGGCATGACATGTGGTGTAGCAGGCATGACATGTGGTGCAGTAGGCATGACATGTGGTGTAGCAGGCATGACATGTGGTGTAGTAGGCATGACATGTGGTGCAGTAGGCATGACATGTGGTGCAGTAGGCATGACATGTGGTGTAGCAGGCATGACATGTGGTGCAGTAGGCATGACATGTGGTGTAGCAGGCATGACATGTGGTGTAGTAGGCATGACATGTGGTACAGTAGGCATGACATGTGGTGCAGTAGGCATGACATGTGGTGCAGTAGGCATGACATGTGGTGCAGTAGGCATGACATGTGGTGTAGCAGGCATGACATGTGGTGTAGTAGGCATGACATGTGGTGCAGTAGGCATGACATGTGGTGTAGTAGGCATGACATGTGGTGTAGTAGGCATGACATGTGGTATAGTAGGCATGACATGTGGTGCAGTAGGCATGACATGTGGTATAGTAGGCATGACATGTGGTGTAGTAGGCATGACATGTGGTATAGTAGGCATGACATGTGGTGCAGTAGGCATGACATGTGGTATAGTAGGCATGACATGTGGTGCAGTAGGCATGACATGTGGTATAGTAGGCATGACATGTGGTGTAGTAGGCATGACATGTGGTATAGTAGGCATGACATGTGGTGCAGTAGGCATGACATGTGGTGTAGCAGGCATGGCATGTGGTGTAGTAGGCATGACATGTGGTGCAGTAGGCATGACATGTGGTGTAGTAGGCATGACATGTGGTGTAGTAGGCATGACGTGTGGTATAGTAGGCATGACATGTGGTGTAGCAGGCATGACATGTGGTGCAGTAGGCATGACATGTGGTGTAGCAGGCATGACATGTGGTGCAGTAGGCATGACATGTGGTGTAGCAGGCATGACATGTGATGTAGCAGGCATGACATGTGGTGTAGTAGGCATGACATGTGGTGTAGCAGGCATGACATGTGATGTAGCAGGCATGACATGTGGTGTAGCAGGCATGACATGTGGTGTAGCAGGCATGACATGTGGTGTAGTAGGCATGACATGTGGTGCAGTAGGCATGACATGTGGTGTAGTAGGCATGACATGTGGTGTAGTAGGCATGACGTGTGGTATAGTAGGCATGACATGTGGTGTACCAGGCATGACATGTGGTGTAGTAGGCATGACATGTGGTGTAGTAGGCATGACATGTGGTGTAGTAGGCATGACATGTGGTGTAGTAGGCATGACATGTGGTGTACCAGGCATGACATGTGGTGCAGTAGGCATGACATGTGGTGTAGCAGGCATGACATGTGGTGTAGTAGGCATGACATGTGGTGTAGTAGGCATGACATGTGGTGTAGCAGGCATGACATGTGGTGTAGTATGCATGACATGTGGTGTAGTAGGCATGACATGTGGTGTAGTAGGCATGACATGTGGTGTAGCAGGCATGACATGTGGTGTAGTAGGCATGACATGTGGTGTAGTAGGCATGACATGTGGTGTAGTAGGCATGACATGTGGTGTAATAGGCATGACATGTGGTGTAGTAGGCATGACATGTGGTGTAGTAGGCATGACATGTGGTATAGTAGGCATGACATGTGGTGTAGTAGGCATGACATGTGGTGTAGTAGGCATGACATGTGGTGTAGTAGGCATGACATGTGGTACAGTAGGCATGACATGTGGTGTAGCAGGCATGACATGTGGTGTAGTAGGCATGACATGTGGTGTAGTAGGCATGACATGTGGTGTAGTAGGCATGACATGTGGTGTAGCAGGCATGACATGTGGTGTAGCAGGCATGACATGTGGTGTAGCAGGCATGACATGTGGTGTAGCAGGCATGACATGTGGTGTAGCAGGCATGACATGTGGTGCAGTAGGCATGACATGTGGTGTAGCAGGCATGACATGTGGTGTAGCAGGCATGACATGTGGTGTAGCAGGCATGACATGTGGTGTAGCAGGCATGACATGTGGTGCAGTAGGCATGACATGTGGTGTAGCAGGCATGACATGTGGTGCAGTAGGCATGACATATGGTGTAGTAGGCATGACATGTGGTGCAGTAGGCATGACGTGGTGTAGCAGGCATGACATGTGGTGTAGCAGGCATGACATGTGGTGTAGCAGGCATGACATGTGGTATAGTAGGCATGACATGTGGTGTAGCAGGCATGACATGTGGTGTAGCAGGCATGACATGTGGTGTAGCAGGTATGACATGTGGTGTAGTAGGCATGACATGTGGTGTAGCAGGCATGACATG
>JAOPHQ010005619.1:0-17500 GCA_030340625.1 Merluccius polli | reverse complement strand
GCATGGGGGACGCATGAGGGACACATGAGGGACGCATGAGGGACACATGGGGGACGCATGGGGGACGCATGGGGGACGCATGAGGGACGCATGGGGGACACATGAGGGACGCATGAGGGACGCATGGGGGACACATGAGGGACGCATGGGGGACACATGAGGGACGCATGGGGGACGCATGGGGGACACATGAGGGACGCATGAGGGACGCATGGGGGACACATGAGGGACGCATGGGGGACACATGAGGGACGCATGGGGGACACATGAGGGACGCATGAGGGACGCATGGGGGACGCATGGGGGGTCTCAGGACACTCATGTGGAACCTGCTGGGACTTACGAAGACGTTTAAACTGCTGTTGACCAAAACATATCTTAACAATGACATCACTTCTTAAGAAGAAATGTGATTCTTGAAAAATAAGATCTTGATTATGTTTTTCTTGATTGTATTCTTAATTATAAGATGGGTTTACTTATCTTAAGTTGTCACATTGAGAAGTTATGTCTTGACATTCATTTATGATATCGATTTTACTACACAATGTGTTTATCGCTTGATTGATTTTCACTTCATTGAATGATAAATCTAATAAATGAATTAACTTCTTCAGAAATAAATGTAAGAAGTTCTGAAGAAAAGAAATGTCGCCGAAGAATTCACCTCATTTTCTCATGAAGTGACATAATGCAGGACTAAAATAATGTACTTTAAAATGCATGTAGTGCATTAAACTGCATGCAGTGCATTTTAATGTATGGATAGTGACGTGTGGGTACACGAAACCCCGCAGGACTCAAACCAGAAAGTCCGGTTTCAGGGGTTTAGAACTCAACATGTTGCTGCATGTGACTCAACGTGTTGACCCCTTCAACGCATGGATGGATGCATGGATGGATGGATGAATGCGGCGTTCTGCAACGCTCAGCTGCTTATCAGCAAAGCTTTCCTCTCACAAATCAGACTTTAGATTAATATCTACCAATCACGTTGCTGGAGGCGGGACCTGTAGCGTAAACTGATATTAACGCTTTGTTTAGCGTATTCATCTTCAGACCGGTGATAAGGCTCGTGATGACACGTCATGTGATACATGTGATGCATGTGATACATGTTATGCATGTGATACATGTAATGCATGTGATACATGTGATGCATGTGATAAATGTTGTACATGTGATACATGTGATGCATGTGATACATGTTATGCATGTGATACATGTTATACAATGCATGTGATACATGTTATGCATGTGATACATGTTATGCATGTGATACATGTTATGCATGTGATACATGTTATGCATGTGATGCATGTTATGCATGTGATGCATGTTATATAATGGCCCGGGTGAATACTCGACTCTGATTGGCTGGAGAGGTGTCTGTCGGTAACATTATATTATATAATATATTATATTTATATTATATTATAGGCTATAGTATACATTTATATTATATTATATGTATTCTATATATTCTATATATTTATATATATATATATATATATATATATATATATATATATATATATATATAATATTATCTCTTCTATCTATATTCTGTGACCTCTCTTACCGTCAGCGTACCGCCGTCCCTCCGCACGGCCGTGGTCTGGTACCGGTACCGGGACTCGATGTGCGTCTCGGTGTACTTCACGTCCGGGCTGTTGATGTGGATCTGGTCCGGCATCGCTGCTGTCCACGGAGAAACACGGAGAAACACGAAGTAACACGAAGTAACACACAGACTGGACCGGACCAGACTGCACCCGGATCCGCAGAAACACGCCTTGTGACTCACTTCCCGCTGGGGAGGTGGGTCTGCTGGTCCTGTAGGTGGGTCTGCTGCTGGGGAGGTGGGCCTGCTGGTCCGGGACGTGCGTCTGCTCCGGGACGTGGTCTAGAGGAGGAAGAGCGGAGCAGATGGGGAGGCAGCATATTATACACATAGCAGGAGGAGGAGGAGGAGGAGGAGGAAGCCCTGCGACCATGAGGAGAACCCAGACGAGATGGTCTCCATCTAATGATCATAATATATTATATCATCATCATCATCATCATCATCATCATCATCATCATCATATACAATTATTATTATTATTATTAACAATAATAATAATATTATTGTTGTTATTATTATTGTATTATAATTATAATTATAGTAATTATTATTATTATCAAGCAGAAGCAGAAGAAGACATTTTAGTTGGCATTAATTGAAAATAGCCGTTGAAAGGCAGAGTTACCACACTCCCATAGACTTCTGCTGTAATCGGAGAATGCGGAAGTGACGTATGCCGTTCTTCTTCTTCTTCTTCTTTTGTTTCTTGGCAGATGACTTGTTTTTAGTATACCGCCACCAACTGTACAGGAATAATAAGCTTAACTAAGGCATCAGTAGATTTGCTTTCCCTGAACCCTCTTTGGCATTTCCTAAAAGGACACTTGTATTCTAGAAATTAATTTAAGAAAAAAAAAAAAAGGAGTATTATACTCTGTTTATTATACCAGTATCTTCAAGATAAGTAATTAATTCTTTAATTCTCTCCCTTATCATGCCCTTTTCTTGCAGGATTTCCTGTATTGAATTCTCCCCTTCCATTTCTTGCCATATTATTCTCTCATCATTATACTTCACACAACTAAAAAGTACATGATCTACATCCTCTCTTTCTTGGCACACCATGCATAAACCGTCTCCCTTTCCCACTATATGTAGGGTAGCATTAAGACCTGAATGTCCTAATCGCAGTCTGGTATAAACCACTTCTTCCCTTCTGCTTAGACTCAGTGAAAGAATCCTTTTTCCTGTCACATTCTTTTGATATTTGTGGTAATGTCTTGCATTCAATTCTGCATCCCATTCCCTTTGCCATTGTTGTGTAATTGCTGTTTTAATTATAGCTTTTGCTTCACCCTTTCCCATTGGAACATCAATTCCTATATATGTTTGTTCTTCAGCATCTTTTTAGCGATTTTATCTGCCTCCTCATTTCCTTTAATGCCTGTATGAGCTGGGATCCAACAAAACTGAATACTTATTCCAAGGTTCTTGAGCTGTAGCAGCAAGTGTTTAATTTCAATAACCAGATCTTCCCTTGATGAGTGACCTGTATCTAAGCTATATAAAGCTGCCATGGAGTCTGTACAGATCACATTCTCAAAGTCTTGACCTCTTCAATCCACCTAAGGGCTGTTATTAGTCCAGTCATTTCAATAGAGTATATAGATAAAAAATTACTTATTCTATACCCCTCTCTTTTATTAAATTCTGGGATATATATCCCAATACCACCATGTCCATCTTGTGGATCTTTTGACCCATCTGTATATATTTTAACATATCCATAGAATGATGTATCTATATATCCCTGGCAATATGCTGCAAAACTTTGGTCATCTGAATACTCTTTTTTTCTTATCAGTAGTTCACTGTTAACCTCTGGTGATGGTAGAAACCATGGGGGGACTGAACTAAGAATTAGTGAAGGACTAAATTTAAATTCTTTAATTCCGTGTTGTTCTGCTATACTATTAATATTCCAGCCAAACCCTTTTGAGACTGTTTGATATTCCCAACAATCATTAAGAACTGAAATGGCTGGATTATTAATACTTCCCATCAACCTTACCCAGTATGTTAAAGATAACTTTATATACCTTAAACTAAGCGGAGATTCTTCAGCTTCTATTAATAAAGCACTTGTTGGTGTTGTTTTAATAGCTCCTAGAGCAATTCTTATAGCTTTAAATTGAATCCTCTCAAGCTTTCTTAGAGAAGTTTTGCATACTGAACTATAAACTACACATCCATATTCTATGGAAGATCTAATTAAAGCTATGTAAATATACATCAAAGACTTTCTATCTGCTCCCCAATGCTGTCCAGTGATCATCCTCATAAGATTTAGAACCTTTTTACATTTTGTTTCAACATACTCTATATGATGTTTCCATGTAAGCCTTTCATCCAACCATAAACCCAGATATTTGAATTGTTTCTCTCTCCCAATTGGTTGATTATATAATAAGACTTTATGACTTTCTGGAATCTTCTTTCTGGTAAAAAACATAACCTTTGTTTTGGGAATTGAGAATTTAAATCCCCAATCAATACCCCATTGTTCCAGCACTTGAATATCCTTTTGAATATATTTTGTTATGTATGCTATGTTGCGTCCCCTTTTCCAAACAACAGCATCATCTGCATACAACAGTCCTTCATTTCTCTGCCCTAATTTTTCAAACATATCATCAACCATAATATTAAATAATATAGGACTAATAACACTTCCCTGGGGAATTCCACTTTCAACCATAAATTCTTTACTAAGTTCATTGCCAACTTTGACTCTTATTGAACGTTGTGATAGAAAATCCAATATATAATTATACATTCTCCCACTGATTCCCATATTATCCAATTTAATTAATAAACCCTCTCTCCACATAGTGTCATATGCTTTTTCAATATCTAAAAACACTGCCACCATGACTTCTTTCATTACTAGTGTTTTCTCTATTTCATTGCTGAGCTTAACTAAGGCATCAGTAGTTGATTTGCTTTTCCTGAACCCTGTTTGGCATTTTCTAAAAGGACACTTGTATTCTAGAAAATAATTTAACCGGGCCACTACTATCTTTTCCATTAATTTCCCTAAGTGTGAAGTCAAAGCAATGGGTCTATAATTCTCTGAATTACTAGAATCCTTACCTGGTTTCGGGAAAGGAAGGATGGTTGCACTTTTCCAAGCTTTTGGTAATTTCCCTTCTTGCCATATCTTGTTGAATAACGCAATAATTTTTTCTAAGAATTCATCTGGAAGATTTCTAATCATTACATAACATATATCATCACCTCCTGGCGCAGAGTATCCTGTATTACCTAAAGCCGTTTTAAGTTCTGATAGACTAAATTCAGCATCTAATATAGACATATTTCCCTCTTTGGGATTAAGAATATCTTTATTAGCATTCAGAATCTCCTCCTTTCTTTTCTTAAAACATTCATCCATATGACTACCCTTATGAATCTCTGCAAATTTAAATCCCAATAAATTGGCTTTCTCTTTATCTAAGATTGCTTCATTTTGTCCTTCAATTAGTACAGGAACATGTGGAGGTTTATATTTACCCATCATCTTTTTAACCATCATCCACATCTTATTCAGTGTTGTTTTCTTTTCCAATTGTTGAGCAAAATTGTCTCCAAGATTCTTTTTTTGCTTCTTTTATAACTTTCCTTGCCAAGGCCTTTTCCCTTTGATATTCCAGAAGATTGTTCATTGTCAGTGTTTTGCGCAACCTTTTAAAAGCTCTATTTCTGTTTTTAACAGCTCTTGAACATTCCTCATTCCACCATGGGACATTAGCTTTCCCCTTTTGACTCATATTGTTAGGAATACTCTGGGTTGCTGCTACAATAATACATACACTTAATTTATTATTCATTTCATCAATGCTCTGTTCTGTTTCCTCATGTATTTCATTTAATTCATCCATACACCCTTCAGAGAATTTCTCCCAGTTTGCTTTCTTAAAGCACCATCTATGATGGGCATACATTTCACCAAGTCTCAGATCAATATCCACTTTGCATAGTATTGGAAAGTGATCACTTCCAATAGTTGTGTTATGATCAACTTCCCATTCGCACCTGCTGGCTATTGTCCTGTCAGCTAAAGTGAGATCAATACATGAGGTCTCATTCTTGTAGATATTTATCCTTGTACCATTACCATTATTTATACATACCAACATCCTATCATTGATCATTTCCTCTAATATTTCACCATTTAAATCTGTGTGTTTACTTCCCCACAAACTATTATGAGCATTAAAATCTCCACACCATATTTCTCTATTGCTTCTTTTATTAATGCTACTCATTAAATCATTTGTCAATGCTCTACATGGGTTATAGAAATTAATGATAGTAAGTTTTCCTTTATCTCCATTAAAGATTTCAGTAACTATATTTTCATGTTCAGTTGTTGTGTTAATGTGCCTAAATGAGATCCCCTCTTTGATAAATGTGATGCAACCTCCTCCTCTGTCTTTTTCTCGGTCAGCTCTTATATTATGATACCCTTTCAATATGAATTGTAAGCGAGGGTTTTAACCATGTCTCTTGTATACATATAATATCTGGTTTGTCTGTCAATTCTTGAACATACCTTTTAAATTCTTGTCCATTCGCTATCAAACTCCGTGCATTCCACTGGAGAATGAAAAACATAATTATTGCTTTAACCATTTTGAGACCCTCCATACTTCTGATTTAGTATTTCATGAATATCATTAGCTTTTGTTACTAATCCCAAAAAATCATTAGCAGCTTCTACAACTGATTTGATTTTATCACTCTTCTTCACATGTAACATAGTGACATTAACCACTGAACACATGAAAGCAATAAACTCATTTTTCTTTATCAGCAGTGTCTCATCTGAAATTCTTGTCTTACATTTACAGCAGTTTGGACTAGGTGTCCTATAAGTCTTGCTTTGTTGGCTGAGTTTCCCTGTAGGAGTCCAATTATTCTTAGTGCTTACGCTTGGCCCATTACTATCTTCACTCCTTACTTCTGGTGAATGGACAGCTGATTTCTCTTCATTTTTATTTCCCCCAATGCTTTTGATTGCCTCAGCATATGACACATTATGTGTTATCTTATATTTCTGAACTTCCTTAGCTTCTTTTTGTTTCACACATCCTCCATATGCTGCACTGTGTTGACCTCCACAATTGCAACATTTTAACTCTATATTATCCCCACATTGTCCATACTCATGTTCACATCCACACTTAGCACACCTAAGTTTACCTCGGCACTGAGCAGCCACATGTCCAAATCTCTGACATTTAAAACATCTTATTGGATGTGGGATATATTCTCTTACTGGATAACACATGAAACCCATAAGAACTTTAGAGGGCATTTCATTCTTAAACCACAGTAATATAGACATGCTTTCTAATTTCTCCTTTCCTTTGGTCAGTCGCTTAGCATCCACAATATCTCCCCCTTTCAGGCCATCTTTAATTTCTTCAATAGAAACTGAAACTGGAATTCCAGTAATAACTCCTCTTTTCCTTGATGACATTCCCGGAATGTGTGAAGTAATTTTAGCCTTATTCAATGTGTTTTTCTTTAAGATGATTTCCCTTTGCTCCTCAGGACACTGCAAAAATCAGGAGCTTCCCATTTCCCATGAAACGTGCATGCTTAATTTTCCCAATTTCATCTTCAATTGCTTTGGTGATATGTATTGGGTGTAAATGTGGCCCTCCCTTTTGTTCAAAAACAACAATCACTTTCCATGTCTCTTTCATTAGCATCTGATCTTTATTTTTATTTCCATCTTTTTCCGGTCTACTTCTCTTTTTAACCGTGACAGTAGATTCAACTTCAGATCCGCTATCTGATCTTGGTCTACCCTTTTTTTTCCTGACTTCTTCCCACAGCATATTATCCACACCATCGCTATCCGACAATCTGCCATCCGAGTCATCCGACATAGTTCAGCTTACATTCACTGTACAGTTGTTATTAGTATTCCAACCAGCGGTAACAAACAATTCGATTTCAAACCTTCCGCGCTCCTCAGTCCACTTCCCGACGTATGCCGTGGGGTACGGCAAGCCGTTTGAATATTTAATCAGTAAGGCCAGAAGGCGGACTCGTAGCGATTTAGTTTTCACGAGTCAAAATGACATTTCGACATGTCAAAAATGTTAATTTAAGATATATGTAAAACAGTTTTGACATGTTACAAATATACTTTCACATGTAGAAAATACATTTCGACTAGTCAAAACGGATTAACAGATATCTTTAATTTAATTATAGATATCAGTAATACATTTTTCACTTGTAAGAATAACGGTTATAGATATCTACAATTGAATTTCCACATGACGAGAAAGGATTGTGACTAGTGGAAATGTAATTTCCCATTTCAGATATCAGCATTAATTGCATTTCCGGTATGTGGGCGTGATGTCATTAAGCACCTCAGCCATTGGTCCACTTTTAAATAGATTTCTACCTCATGAATATTCAACACATGTTGCCATGGCAACTGGTGCCATAAATTTGTTTCGGAGTGGAAGAAGTTGAACATGGCGGAGCAGGTGATTATTAAAACCAATGGAAATGTGTTGCAATTGAACGGGCATATAATCCATATATAATCCACATATAATCCATATATAGTCCATAATCCACATATAATCCATATATAATCCACATATAATCCATATATAGTCCATAATCCACATATAATCCATATATAATCCACATATAATCCATATATAGTCCATAATCCACATATAATCCATATATAGTCCATATATAATCCATATATAATCCATAATCCATATATAGTCCATATATAATCCATATATAGTCCATATATAATCTATATATAGTCCATATATAGTCCGTATATAATCCATATATAGTCCATATATAGTCCATATATAATCCATATATAGTCCATATATAATCTATATATAGTCCATATATAATCCATATATAGTCCATATATAATCCATATATAATCCATAATCCATATATAGTCCATATATAATCCACATACAGTATAATCCATATATAGTCCATAATCCATATATAATCCATATATAATCCATATAGTCCATATATAATCCATAATCCATATATAGTCCATATATAATCCATATAGTCCATATATATCTCTATAGTCCATATATAATCCATATATAGTCCATATATAATCTATATATAGTCCATATATAATCCATATATAGTCCATATATAATCTATATATAGTCCATATATAATCCATATATAGTCCATATATAATCTATATATAGTCCATATATAATCTATATATAGTCCATATATAATCCATATATAGTCCATATATAATCCATATATAATCCATATATAGTCCATATATAATCTATATATAGTCCATATATAATCCATATATAGTCCATATATAATCTATATATAGTCCATATATAATCCATATATAGTCCATATATAATCTATATATAGTCCATATATAATCCATATATAGTCCATATATAATCTATATATAGTCCATATATAATCCATATATAGTCCATATATAATCCATATATAGTCCATTAGGAATTACTGATATCTATAATTAAATTAAAGATATCTGTAAATCAGTTTTGACTAGTCGAAATGTAATTTCTACATGTGAAAGTATATTTGTAACATGTCAAAATTGTTTTACAGATATCTTAAATTAAGATTTTGGTAACAGTTTAGATTAGGGACCACATATTCACCATTAACTAGTTGCTAAGATCGTATTTTATGTACAACAACTTCCTTACTTACTATCAATATGCAGTAATTAGGAGGTTATTGAGGGAAAACTCTAATCTAAATGAATGGCCTAGTAGTTGTAGAATATGGTCATGCAGAATAATGCATTAATAAGGGCTTTATAATGACTAATAAAGAGCCAATATGCATGCTTATAAGCAACTAGTTAATGCTTGAATATGTGGTCCCTAATCTAAAGTGCTACCAAGATTTTAACTGTCAAAATGGCATTCATATTGTATATATATATATATATATATATATATATATATATATATATATATATATATATATATATATATATATATATATATATATATATATATATATATAATATAATATAATATTTATACATTATATAATGTAATGTTACCGACAGACACTTCTCCAGCCAATCAGAGCCAAGTGCCGTTTACTTCAACAGGATACCGTTCAATGTAGTACAACAAAAAACTGCTTTACGATAGTGCCGCCTAGCGATATAAAGTAATGTAATATAAATAAATGTAAATAATAGGCTAATGAAATAGCAGACAATGTTAGAACAGTGAATATTAGTTAGTTAATATTTGCTGAACATTGTTGCTTGCTTGCTGCTGCGGTCCTCGGAACCACGTGACCGCGTGGCGGCGAGCGTGACGACTTCCGCCGCTGAGCGGAAGTCGTCACCGGGGCTTGTCGCGAAAAAACTTCCGCCTCAAGTTGTAAAGAAAACAGAGCAGCTGGAAGGCTTCGACGACACGACTATCAAACCCCACAAACCCCCAGGTAGATATGTGCTGATGTCTCCTCAGCCCCGGGTTCAACCGCCGTCCTTTAGTTGCGGAACCGGAAATGTATATATATGTAAATATATGTATATATATATGTATATGTAAATGTAACATAACTATTTAGTCAGCTAGCTCGTAGGCTAATGCTAACGACTGCTAGCAGTCCTCGGACGGCCGCAGTTCACCATCGGCTCATCACGTGGGGGTTAGTGGGTCAGCCGGACCACCGCAGTGGGCTCCTCATGGGGGTCCAGGTTCTGCTGTCAGCCCCGGGGGAGGAGAGCTGCTGGGGGGGGGGGGGGGGCAGGGCTGCTAGTGAGGAACCAGACTCCTCCCCATGGACCCTGATGGTCCTGGTGGAGATGGTCCACCTGGACCAGACTCCTCCCCATGGACCTGATGGTCCTGGTGGAGATGGTCGACCTGGTGGGCTCTCAAATGTCTCCGCTGTCATTGTTGGTCCAAAGGCCGAATCCCATTGAAAACTGAGGTTTAGTGCAACGTTGATGTTTGGGTCCTACTGTATGGGTTTCAACGTGTCTCTGAAGGTATGTCCATGGTCCTACTGTATGGGTTTCAATGTGTCTCTGAAGGTATGTCCATGGTCCTACTGTATGGGTTTCAATGTGTCTCTGAAGGTATGTCCATGGTCCTACTGTATGGGTTTTAATGTGTCTCTGAAGGTATGTCCATGGTCCTACTGTATGGGTTTCAACGTGTCTCTGAAGGTATGTCCATGGTCCTACTGTATGGGTTTCAATGTGTCTCTGAAGGTATGTCCATGGTCCTACTGTATGGGTTTCAACGCGTCTCTGAAGGTATGTCCATGGTCCTACTGTATGGGTTTCAACGCGTCTCTGAAGGTATGTCCATGGTCCTACTGTATGGGTTTCAACGTGTCTCTGAAGGTATGTCCATGGTCCTACTGTATGGGTTTCAACGCGTCTCTGAAGGTATGTCCATGGTCCTACTGTATGGGTTTTAACGTGTCTCTGAAGGTATGTCCATGGTCCTACTGTATGGGTTTCAACGTGTCTCTGAAGGTATGTCCATGGTCCTACTGTATGGGTTTCAATGTGTCTCTGAAGGTATGTCCATGGTCCTACTGTATGGGTTTCAACGTGTCTCTGAAGGTATGTCCATGGTCCTACTGTATGGGTTTCAACGTGTCTCTGAAGGTGTGTCCATGGTCCTACTGTATGGGTTTCAATGTGTCTCTGAAGGTATGTCCATGGTCCTACTGTATGGGTTTCAATGTGTCTCTGAAGGTATGTCCATGGTCCTACTGTATGGGTTTCAACGTGTCTCTGAAGGTATGTCCATGGTCCTACTGTATGGGTTTCAACGCGTCTCTGAAGGTATGTCCATGGTCCTACTGTATGGGTTTCAACGTGTCTCTGAAGGTATGTCCATGGTCCTACTGTATGGGTTTCAACGCGTCTCTGAAGGTATGTCCATGGTCCTACTGTATGGGTTTCAGCGTGTCTCTGAAGGTATGTCCATGGTCCTACTGTATGGGTTTCAACGTGTCTCTGAAGGTATGTCCATGGTCCTACTGTATGGGTTTCAATGTGTCTCTGAAGGTATGTCCATGGTCCTACTGTATGGGTTTCAACGTGTCTCTGAAGGTATGTCCATGGTCCTACTGTATGGGTTTCAACGCGTCTCTGAAGGTATGTCCATGGTCCTACTGTATGGGTTTCAACGTGTCTCTGAAGGTATGTCCATGGTCCTACTGTATGGGTTTTAACGTGTCTCTGAAGGTATGTCCATGGTCCTACTGTATGGGTTTCAACGTGTCTCTGAAGGTATGTCCATGGTCCTACTGTATGGGTTTCAACGTGTCTCTGAAGGTATGTCCATGGTCCTACTGTATGGGTTTCAACGTGTCTCTGAAGGTATGTCCATGGTCCTACTGTATGGGTTTCAACGTGTCTCTGAAGGTATGTCCATGGTCCTACTGTATGGGTTTCAACGTGTCTCTGAAGGTATGTCCATGGTCCTACTGTATGGGTTTCAACGTGTCTCTGAAGGTATGTCCATGGTCCTACTGTATGGGTTTCAACGTGTCTCTGAAGGTATGTCCATGGTCCTACTGTATGGGTTTCAACGTGTCTCTGAAGGTATGTCCATGGTCCTACTGTATGGGTTTCAACGTGTCTCTGAAGGTATGTCCATGGTCCTACTGTATGGGTTTCAACGTGTCTCTGAAGGTATGTCCATGGTCCTACTGTATGGGTTTCAACGTGTCTCTGAAGGTATGTCCATGGTCCTACTGTATGGGTTTCAACGTGTCTCTGAAGGTATGTCCATGGTCCTACTGTATGGGTTTTACTGTGTCTCTGAAGGTATGTCCATGGTCCTACTGTATGGGTTTCAACGTGTCTCTGAAGGTATGTCCATGGTCCTACTGTATGGGTTTCAACGCGTCTCTGAAGGTATGTCCATGGTCCTACTGTATGGGTTTCAACGTGTCTCTGAAGGTATGTCCATGGTCCTACTGTATCGGGTTTTAATGTGTCTCTGAAGGTATGTCCATGGTCCTACTGTATGGGTTTTAATGTGTCTCTGAAGGTATGTCCATGGTCCTACTGTATGGGTTTCAACGTGTCTCTGAAGGTATGTCCATGGTCCTACTGTATGGGTTTCAACGCGTCTCTGAAGGTATGTCCATGGTCCTACTGTATGGGTTTCAACGCGTCTCTGAAGGTATGTCCATGGTCCTACTGTATGGGTTTCAATGTGTCTCTGAAGGTATGTCCATGGTCCTACTGTATGGGTTTTAACGGGTCTCTGAAGGTATGTCCATGGTCCTACTGTATGGGTTTTAATGTGTCTCTGAAGGTATGTCCATGGTCCTACTGTATGGGTTTTAATGTGTCTCTGAAGGTATGTCCATGGTCCTACTGTATGGGTTTTAATTGGTCTCTGAAGGTATGTCCATGGTCCTACTGTATGGGTTTTAGGGCAAACATAAAATTTGCATTCTAACCTCACTGTTTACAATGGGATCACATCCGCATGTATGTGCTGTTGTTGCCCGGCGGGGTAGTTTGTGACATAAACCTTTAAATCCGCTAAATGTCGAAGCGTCTGACGATGTTCTGGTCTGACTTCAAACATGGTTGGCTGGTGTCTTCGCTGCCATCCCAGCTGTTGTGATTGGGTCCTGGTGGTATCCATGGTGTCCATGCCTGCGGTGCCCTGGACCAATTACAACAGCGAAGATGCCAGCCATGTCTGAAGTCAAGCAGTGACAGACGCAGACATTTGAAGGATTTGAAAGTGTGTTTCACCTCCACTTCCCTGGCGCTGGGCAACAAGAGACAAACGTGCGTCTGTTGTAAAGAGATAACCCAGAGGAGCGTTGTTTAGGCCACAGGTGGCGCTACTGAGCACAGAAGCGTCTCAACAGTTGAACCATGTTTTCTCTTCTCCTTTTTTTTCCCTAGCTGCTGTCACTCTGGAGCGTGGGAGATTGTCCGGTCCTGTGTGTGTGTGTGAGTGTGTGTGTGTGTGCGTGCGTGTGTGTTTGTGTGCGTGTTTGTGTGTGTGTGTGTGTGTGTGTGTGTGTTGTGTGTGTGTGTGTGAGTGAGAGACGGTTTCTGTCCCTGCTATTCCCTTTTTATATATTTTTTATTGGGACGGACTCCTCCCTGGAGAATGACAATGGAGGAGATGAAGAATGAAGCGGAGACCAGCTCCATGGTGTCGATGACGCTGTACGCTGTTATGTACCCGGTGTTCAATGAGGTAATGCTTCCTGTATTCACCTGCCACTCAACATTAGAAGTTAGTTAGTTAGACTTTATTATTATCAACATTATAAGGCGGATGTTGTGGGCGGTGCAGCGTATATGCATTTATTTCAATCTCTTCAAAGCCATTTCTCGCCACACATGCGGGGCTGATGGCGTTCCGGCACCACGCCGGAAAAAAAATCAGGTTTGCGTTCGCGTGGTCTGACATCGTCCATCGTGATGGCTGACTGGCATCACGATGGAGAGCCACCATCGTGATGCCACGCCCCCCTCTCTTCTATAGTTATTACCTAAAAACTTTGCAGGGATTGCTCTGTAAATAAATTGAAAATATAACTAACCGTCCATATAAAGTGCTGTAAGTTAACTAGGGCTGCCCCCTAATAGTCGGCTTAGTCGAATACGTTTTCATTAGTCGAGCAAAAAGTAAAACAAAAATAAGAAGGCATGAGCATCGCAAACCCAATACATCCGTGGTCGCAACAAGCCCTGATTTAACTCATCGCTGCAGAAATACTGACCAATACACCTGGGCAGGTAGACACCTGGGCAGGTAGACACCTGGGCAGGTAGACACCTGGGCAGGTAGACACCGCTAGACACACGGGACTCATACCGGTGATCGCGGCTTTAGTTCCCCGTGTCTGATCACTGTAATTCGGAGCGTGAATATCGGTTGAATATCTAATATCTTTCTAACTTTAAAATACACTTTTGTAGGCCTATTGTTTAAGACGATAGTCGCACATCCCTCGTAACTACGCCGTGAAGGTGAACCCTCCCGGACTCCGCTATTAACATGAACCGCTCCCTCGGAGGAGCCGCACATCCACACGCACCGGACTGCGGTCCAGACAGCCGTCTCTCGGTTCCGCGTGGTCAAGCAGCCGCTCCAACATTTTCAAGTGCGCCCTTATTGCCGACTTTATGGCAAATACTTTGAGACAACTGGGAAAGTCAGCGCTAGCTTATTACTGCAGCGTGTGGAAACTTCCGGTTTTCAAAATAAAACGTGGGTATTAAATGTATTAAACGTTTATTTAAAAAATATGAAGAATGTTAAGATTTGATTTTTTTTTTTAAAAGAAGAAACAAAAAGAAAGTAAGAGTTGTGTCTCACAAAAACAAGTTTGATCCTGCACTGAGTTTGAGCCAATAGGTCACATCACCTGCAAGGAATGCTCATATTTACATGATGAAATCTACACAAAGATGCTACTGTAATATAGGCTTATATTTGGTTTGTTCATCTCATGTCTGAATGTTGTCAATTTATTTCCACAGAATTCACCAGAATCTATCATTTAAGGGACTATTTATCCAAATTGTCTTCCAGGGGAGCATACCCCTGGATCCCGCTTGACAGTTATGTTGATCAGGGCGTATATCTCGCTTACCTCCCAGAAAAAAAAACAGTTCAGGCTCAGGATTTTTTTCTACTATCACCCCTGCACATGCGTTCCCTATGATATCACCGATGGGGACGACACCATTTTTCTCCTGCTCACAAATATTTTGTGTTTTGTGAACGGCGGACAATCGCCTCTCTTTTAAACCTAAAGCCCTCCGCGCGCCAAAGCTCAAGCGTAGAGCGCCACCGGGAGCTGAACTTTCTCGCGTCCTCGTCTTCACAGGAGGGTCATTGGGTCCCAACGCCGACAAATCTGCTCCATTTAAATCGATCAGCTGAAAAAAAATATGCATCCAAAGCGCCAGGCGGAGGTGAAACGAATAGAAACACGCCGCAAAAAACACGCTCCGCCTGCACCTCCGCTTCGCCTGCCGTGTGGATGTGCTCATTATTAACATGGGAGCCGTGTGGATGTGCTCATTATTAACATGGGAGCCGTGTGGATGTGCTCATTATTAACATGGGAGCCGTGTGGATGTGCTCATTATTAACATGGGAGCCGTGTGGATGTGCTCATTATTAACATGGGAGCCGTGTGGATGTGCTCATTATTAACAAGGGAGCCGTGTGGATGTGCTCATTATTAACATGGGAGCCGTGTGGATGTGCTCATTATTAACATGGGAGCCGTGTGGATGTGCTCATTATTAACATGTGAGCCGTGTGGATGTGCTCATTATTAACAAGGGAGCCGTGTGGACGGACAGACCGCCCTGTTGCCTTTTTTCCTCAGAATCCCACCAATCTGTTCCCACAATACATAATAATAATAATAATAATAATAATAATAATAATAATAATGTAATATATAATATAATGTACACATGTGCTCGTGACCATGTGGCAAATTGTTGCGTAAGAAACACAACGGCAGTGCATGATGTGCCTCTGCCTCGCTGTCACTCAACACTCAGAACATGCATGTCTGAATGAAGCATGTGGAGCTAAGCTGCCGTGTGCTAAACTTTACTCACATTAAAAATAGTGCCGTGTGTTTGAGTTATGGATATTTAATATTGAGAGGAGAACCAAACAGCAGAACTTGTGCATTGGTTTGCGTTAGATGTCTCCCTCTATGGGTTAAACACCGCTATTGCACGCGTAACCTCTGATTGGCTGATATGGTTACCTGGTCACCTGCTGACTCAGTGTTTATGGGACACACCTGTGTTTGTTGAAACTTAATTAAAGGGGCGTTTACAGCGGAGTCAGCCCCACCCCAGAATGAACAAACAAACCTGAAACAAACAAACCTTTAGGGCTGCAATGATTAGTGGATCAACAGAAAATGAATCAAATCAGTCATTAAGGTTAAGGGAATTTATCAGTTCAAATACCAAACATTTGCTTCTTGATGCAAATTCTAATGTTTGGTTCCTGGATCATTATTATATTATATATATATTATAATATATTATTATATATATTATAACATGAATACTTTAGTTTTTCTTGGCTGCTTGTCAGGTAAAGCATGCAAATCACTTTGGACTCTGGTCACTTATGACAAGGCAAGGCAAGGCAGCTTTATTTATATAGCGCATTTCATACACAATGGCAACTCAATGCGCTTTACATAGAACAATAAGAATTGAAATAAAAAATAAATAAATAAAATAATAATAATAATAATAATAATTTAAAAAATAAAATAATTGAATTGAATAGAAAGAAATGACGGCATTTGCTGTTATTTATGACATTTTTTAGACTAAATGATTAATCGAAACAATTATCGTTATTAATCGACTATACAAAACAAATGTTAGTTGCAGCCCTACATTTTTTTAAATTGCTCATGTAGCTGTTGAGTGTTGATATGAGATGATAACTGCGTCGTTTAGGGTTATTTTTATAAAGGTGTTTTATAAGCAACACTGGTTCTCTGCATAATACGTGAAATGTGTGAAGTGGAATATGATTGTATAGTATTTTATTTTATGTTTGCGTTGTGTTTGCTTCTTCAGCTGGAGAGGATTAACCTTTCAGCTGCGCAGACACTCAGAGCAGCCTTCATAAAGGTAGGAGCTCGAAACTACCACACGTTAAAAATGCATTATCCATCCATTATCCATCCATCCATCATCTATCCATTATCATCCATCATCCATCCATCCACCATCTATCCATCATCCATCCATCCATCCACCATCTATCCATTATCCATCCAGCCATCATCTATCATCCACCATCTATCCAT